>PVIR01008937.1:0-55039 GCA_004026965.1 Petromus typicus | reverse complement strand
TGTCTTCAAGAGCTTTACCTAACCTGTTTTGCAACAGGTTTAGAGTGTCTGTTTTAATATTTAGGTCTCTTATCCACTTTGATTTTAGCTTGGATCATGGTGAAATAGTTAGATCTAGTTTTAGTCTTTGGCAAGTTAAAGCCCAGTTTTTCCAGGACCATTTGTGAAAGAGGCTATCTTTCCTCCACTGAGGATTTTTGGATCCTTTGTCAAAGATCAGGTGGTTCAATGTATCTGGAGTAGTTTCTGGATCTTGTAGTCTACTCCATTGGTCCTCAGGTCTGTTACTTTGCCAGTACAGGATGGAGTAGTACTCTGCCATAAAAAATGATAAGTTTGAATCTTTTATACTTAAATGGACATACCTTGAGAATATCCTCATAAGTGAAATAAATAGGTCACAGATAGGTCATATGGTATCTTTTCTCTGGTATGAGAAAATAAAGATGTAAATGAGTCCTAGAACTGTATGTTATATATTGTGAAATAAAAATGCTCAAAGTAAAAGAGAGTGAAAGGGGGAAAATAATGAGATTATAACAAAAAAGAAAGGAAACAAATTTTATGTATGTAGGGGGTTGGTAGGGTGGGTAGGGCTATGGGAAAAAATGAGAATTAAGTTGTGTCTTATACTGGTACAAATCCCCATTATGGAGTGCAATCATGATGTGTATATGTAATGTACCAATAAAGATTTCAATTTAAAAAAAAGAAATATGGGTAAACCTGGGGAACATCATAGTGACTGAAATAACCACAGCATATAGAGAATTATTGTGTAATTTCTCTAATATGTAGAACATAGAAATGTGCCTCACAGAAATAGAGTAAAATGGTACTTACTAGAAGCTGGGATTGAGGGATTGGGGGATTGGGTAAATGTTGGTCAAGGACCCCCAAATTTCAGGTATACCAGAGAAATAATTACAACCATAGTAACGATGATTAACAGCTATATACTGTGTATCTGGAACTGTTCAAAGGAGCAGATTTTAAGTGATAGTCACACACACACATATGCACACACATACATATATGATCAAGATGCATGAAAGATGATACTTGTTAAAAAATTCAGATTTATTCGCTCTGTGAAATATATATACAGCAAAATATTACAGTGTACAGATGCATTTGCACACATCTTTACTTATCAATTTAAAATTAATTATATGTGGAAATATCAAGCACCAAAAGCTAAATAAATTTCGATTTCAGCTGACAAATGCAAGAAATTTTTAAATTCCTCTAAATTAAAATATTGATTTTAATTAAAATATTATTAAAATTAAAATTATTTAATTTATATATCTTACATTTGTTTTTAATTAATTGTATACTTATTATTAGAAAACAAAATTATTAACTCTCTTCACCTATAGTCTGCAAGCAAAAATAGATGTATCAATACTACTCCCCTTGAAAACAATAAAAATGATCTGTAGAGAATGAAACTGATAACATATTTTCCTCTTGATCTAAACAGTCACTTCAAACAACACAGCATCAGTACTTTTCCCTTTTAGATCATATCCTAAAGAGGGTGTGATAATAATGTCAATAGTCAAGCCTATATTATTTTTGTTTAGGAATACTGAATAACATAATTCATACGTGTCACAAGGATGTTACATATTAACTGTATAGAAATGTGCTGAAATAATTTATAATTAGAGACAAAGTATTTTCTCTTTATTAATAAGCAAACAGGTAAAAATGTTTCAATTTCCTTTTAAAATGCCTGAGACTTAGATTAAAATTGACTATAATGGGATCAGATTAACAGTATTCAAGAATAAAATTCAGATTTAATGTTCTGATTACTTGTGTTGTACTCAATCACTGTAGCATAATTGTCTATTTCTTCATAGCAGCTAATATAAAAAGTTACTTTTTTTAGGATTGATCCTCTCTGCTTATATATTTTAATAAATGCAAGATTGTCAAGTGTTTTTATGATTCATTTAAAAATTATTTAAAATAAATTGAGCTGGAACTTTTGAAAGGTTCAAATTAGCAGCACCCAAAATGCCTTATCAGTGCTGCTTGAATTAATTAGCTGGGCATAAATGTTTTCTACATAAGACACAAAACTGAAGTGTTTTCTGTCACATTGCTCATTTGAATTACTTCTAGATGACTTTAACCAAGCCATCACTTTGACTTGTCGAAGAGGCTAATAGTATAACATTCATTTGTTTAGAAATTGCATTGCTAGGATAACTAATATACAAGAAAAATGACAATAAGTTGAACCATCGACATGTTTAGTTCAAGGTGTATGTCACACATTCCCGGCAGACAGTTGTGTAGGCAGTGGTGTTCAGAAGCCAGGTCTCGACTTAGGTTTAAACATACAGGACATCCACATGTTCTTAATAATCAAAGCAGTAATGATGAAATTACCTAAGGAAGTACAGACAAAAAAAAAAAAAAAAGGTTTAGGAGTCATTTGACAAACTAGAACATCTATGAGGAAGAGAAATACTTCCAGAAGAGGTTTAATTGACAATACAAAGTACAGGAAGTGAATGTAGTTAGTGTTGCGTGGAGTTAGATTATATGTGATAAAAATATCCTTAGGATTTAATGATACAGAAATAGTAGTTATCTGAGTGATTACAAACATGCAGAGCAACAGAGATAAAACTACATGCACAAAGGGACCAGGGATTTAGCTCAGTGGTTCTGGCACCTGTCTTGCAAGCACAAGGGTTTGATCCCCAGTAACCACACACAATACTGGGTGTGGAGACTCACGCCCAGCAGCAATCAGTACCACATACCACTATGCCGGGCGTGGTGGCTCACGCCTGTAATCCCAGCACTCGGGAGGCAGAGGCAGGAGGATTGCTGTGATGTGAGTTGGAGGCTGAGCTCAGGGCCAGCCTGAACCACAAAGCGAGACCCTGTCTCAAAAACAAAACAAAACAATCCTACATGCACAACATTGTTATTTGAGTGTGCTCATATCAATATCAGGTTCAAAGAAATAAGGCATTTCCTATGAAACATTAAGTATATTATAAAATGTAAAAAGTTTTGCCCCACTAGAAATAGTTTCTTTGCATGTATGTAAAATTGATGACGTTCAAGGATTCCAGGGAAAATTGCTACATGCTGTGAGGAAGCAAGAAGACATGACAATAAAACACTTGATCAAGAAGTCTCGACATCACTAAAGCTGAGCTTCACGGACACTCTCAGCCTGCGCAACCCTCAGCATCATCTTCCTGTGTAACTGAGGATTAATGACAATTTGCTCATTTCTTAGGAGAGTTTTAAAGACTCAAAAGAGAAAGGACACAAAATATGTGTATGACAATGTATATTCTTCATAAAATATTAGGTAAACAGATTCTGTAAAGGTCAGGTTAATCTTGGCTGTATATAATAAAGATAGCTTTACTGATAGCTGATCTTGCTACCTAGTAATCTGTCTTCTAAAAGCTTCCTTTTCTCTTTGCTGTTCTTATCTATGAAATTTAACTATATGATAAATCTATTTCTTCTTTTAGTACATGCTTGCAATACATGTGATTATACTCTCCACGGGGCATGGTAGGTGTACATATTTAATTGTAGTTATTCCCCTTCCTGTATTCTCCCTTCATCTTCATTTATCTTTAAATTCCCTTCTCTTCCCATTTGCAAAAGATCTATTGCATAAAGTATGTGTAAAATGTACCAATAGAATCAATTTTTTGAAAAAGATCTTTTTCCTTGGCTCCTGTTTCTTATATAGCTTTATGTTTCCCTACACTGCCCAACGTAACACTTTTCAAGCTTCAAAAACCGTGGTAAATTAATTATTTATCACGTGTGCAGATCTTCCTACAGAATTTCCATCTCTACTGTCATGTTTTATCATGGTCAAAATAAAAATGATGTCTTCCACTGGCTTTTAGAATTTTAATTGAGTGAAGAGTTACGAAGCCCATCAGTCACTGTTGACGACGACACCCTCTGTCAAAGCAGGCGAAATCAATTATTTGTGTGTGTATCTGCATGTCCATTGCTGATAAACAAGCTATTAACTACTTTTCTACTATCCAGCGCTGTGAAAGCCACAATGGTTTTTCGTTTCCTTCCTGGCTGCCTTGTTTTCTCCCGCCGCCTTTTCCCTGCTGCACTTAAGAATAGCCACGTTTCACTCGGGTATCCGGACTCAGCGTTATAAATACCAAGTGGAAATCTGACAGGAGTCAGCTTCCTCTCTCTCCAGATTGACGAGTCCTTTCCAGAAAGCTTTAATTTGCACGTAAAATGTCAACTCTGAAATAAAGTGTAGGAGATTAGTTCCACGGTGATTCGCTTTGATAAGAATGGGTGTTAGGGAACTACCTCAGTCGACCTATTGGTACCAACCTGGCTTATTGGGGCATCTCCATACGGATCACTGAGGTGTGGATGATAAACTAAAAGGAAGATGAGCTTTTAAACCACAGCCCCCAGCGCTCCTGCCCTGGCAGCCGTGTCTGCCGGGCGCCTGGAGCTCGCGAGATGTGGTTCCCTGCAGCACCTGCTACTCAGAATCCAACGACCGACAGCAGCGGGCTTTGGCCTTGGATGGTGATGCCTCAGTTCTATCCGGCGTCCTCAGATTTCTGACTTTGTGTACATATGAGAGAACTATCCTATCATGGAAAAAATGAGAATTAAGTTGTGTCTTATACTGGTACAAATCCCCATTATGGAGTGCAATCATGATGTGTATATTTAATGTACCAATAAAGATAATTAAAAAAAAAAAGTAGAAAGAAAAGAAAAGTATGTCAGACATGTTTGCCACTGGGTTACGACGTTGTGGGTAATGTTTATTTTTTTTTCCTTTTCAAATGTTTCGATTATTAGGATAAAATAGCCCAGTAAACAGGTTTTAAAATGAGCAACAAAAGAAGCAACACAAACCACACGTATCATTAAAATGTGCCCAGAAAAGTCATGAGAACCTTTTTGTCAAGCCCAGAAGATCCATTGTCACTCTAGTTGAAACTAGCAGGGTCATTAAAGCCTACACCTTAATACATTTCAGAAGAAAATGTTAAGCAGACGGACACATGAAAGATATGTCATAATTCCCTGGGTAATATACTTTAATTAAACTCTGAAAGGATCAAATGACTTTCTCTGCTGTCAGAAAAACAGTTCATTTTCATAAGTAATCCACCCCTACACACACATGCACACACACACATGCACACACACACAAACACACACATACTCACACACATAGACACATACACACACTCACACACAGACACACAAAAATACATACACAAACACACACACTCAAACACACAGACACACACTCACACACAAACACACAGACACACACAAACACACACACATGCACGCAAACACACACATGCCTATTTCCCTTTCAAATGGTATCCTACCTACATGTTAGAGAATACAGTAACAAGATTCTGAAAATATTAAGTAAAACAAATACAAAATTGGACCTGAACATAGCTATACATAATTCTTGGAAGGTAACACTAAAGAACATATGTGATAGTTAAATGAGTTAACATATGAAAATCATATTAACAGTACCTCGAATGTGGTATTAAGCCATTGCATAGAGTACATAACATATGTATAGTGTGCTACTTTTATTGAAGCTATTTGTTCGAATATTGCAGTTATTTGATGGTTATTCATATATTTTACAGAATGAAAATTACATAGAATTTGATTCTTAATTTCATGAATATATTCAAAAACTGAAACACAGGGCACATTTCTCTGGCTTTGCTATGGCTCTGGATTTGTATAATTCCATTAAAACTTAGAATTCTTTACACAGAACACATACCCACCAAATTATAAATGTTTCTGAGGCTAAAATGCCAATCAGATATTGAAAATTTTGGAGGTATTTGGTAACCTTGTGTCTAAGAAACATATAGACTGAGAATAAGGCAACTTTGGTACCCAACTAGAATATACTATGACCCATATTTTTACATGTAAGATAGATTGACTTTTGAAATGACAGGAGAAATAATTTATAAGTACATTGTTTTTAAATGTTGCTTATATAAACACAAACACAGGGCTTTTAATTTCTCATGGTGATATTAGTGAGTGGTATTTTAAAGCTCTGATAAAGTAATAGGATTAGATCACATGTGATTAGAAATACGCTCACAAACCAAGGTCAAAAGAAAGATGATTAGTCAAGTCCTATGTAATGTTGTTATAATCCTGTGCTATTTAGAAATGTCAACTGAGCAGTCACTTAAAAAAATCTGACACTCCATTTTCTTATCTTTCTCCTAAATGTCATACTGAAGAGCAAAATGTATGTGGGCCAGAGGGTATTTTGAGTTGTTTTCAAATGAAGGTGTGTATGGATTGAAGTCAGTATGTATTTTGGCCTCATTTGGGTGAATATCAAACACTTTACTTCAACGGATGCTAGAATTCAAACAATCTTAAACAAAGTGTTGGAGAGGGGACAGTAAAGGAAAAGAGAGAGCTCAGAGAGCCTGATTTGGTTCTTTGGGCCACTAAAACTCATGCCCGTTCTCCAACAAACATTTAACTTGGATGGACTCTTGGAAGAAATTATCCTTTTGTACATACTTTAAAAATTTTAATTTTAACATTTTTTCTTTTCCTGTATCAGAGATTGAACTGAAAATCTTCCACTTGTGAGGCTGGGCTGAGTTCAATCCCTGGCCTTGTGGACCCTTTCTAAAAAATGTTGCTCTGTACTGCAGCATTCAAGATTCAGGTTTAGACTTTGTTAGCTTCTGAGAAACCTTTACCAGACTTGCACTGGGTAGTGGTACTGTTTTTATTGCTGTATGTACAGAAATTTAAATATTTTGCAGTCATAGGTTCTGAGAGAAGTCTTCCTATGGAGATCCTTTCAGATCATTGTGGAAAATCTAGCAATAACTGCACAGTCACAGTCATAGAAATCCATGTGAAATATGTCTGTTGTTCTTGCGGAAGAGCCCCTTTGAGAGGACGGGAGAGATTATCTGAGGTTTGAAGTACTCACAAGAGTTGGTGGGAGATCTGCAGAGTGTACTTGGGCAAACACAAGCTCTGGAGGAGCGGCACTTCAGGTCTACTGACAGCAGGAGTTGGGCCTCGGTCGGGACGCCACACCGTGCAGCGTGCACACAGCCCCAAGCCGCACAGTGGAAGGCAGACGGTGCTCTGTGTGCCAAACTCGGGAGCCAGTAGCTTCTCATAGGAAACGTGTCTTTCCAATTCACAGATACTGCGGTCGCTAACGTCAGCCCCAGACTTTGGTAACTTCACGAGCCTTCCCTAAAAGGAAGACTCAATAATCACTTCACACCATTATGAGGATGATGTGAAATAATTTCTGTAATGTGTTTTGCTTGTATCAACCTGGAGCTTAATGAATGCTGTTTTCATCACTGAGGGAAAATGAACTGAGGGGACAGTTATGGTCGACATTGGTTACAAACACCAACATCACCCCAAGTTGAAGCCTAACAGTGTGTGTGTGGGGGGGACAAACTCTCCGGAGATACGGGGTGATTCTACACAGAAACTACATCTGACATCTTGAACTTGGAATAATTTATTTCTCACTAGAAGAAAGTCTTTGTCTAGTTTTTGGATTATTTTTTTCCTTTTCTTCTTCCTCCAAACGTAATTTCTTCTCTTCAATCTCTGTCCCTTCTTTCCCCTTCGCACCCAGCGTGTTACAGACCTGTCGCTCTTGCCAGTGAGTGTTGCTAGTGGCAACCACGGAGCCTCGGAAACCCCACAGAGCCATATGGTTACTCATTGAACTTTTCTTCTCATGCAAATAGCTTTGAGTTTGCTAATAGATAAATAAATTAGCTTCCATTTTAATTTTTCAGCAAAATTTAGAGAGAATTGATGTTTCAAATATCATAAACTTTGCCCCCGCTGCTTCTGTTTCTTTCTTCCAAGCTAGTCTGTCCAGTACCAGTGCCTAGGAAATGACTCTTTTTGATTAGAAAATAAATGGAAATTGAAGATCTGTCACAATGTATCCAGTAGAATCGCACAAAGCCAAATAATTCTTCAACTCTGCGATGAAAGGATGAACTCCCTGTGTGATCATTACTTCCTCGGATTGAAGAGTTCATGGTTGTGTGATTTGAAATTAAACTGAGTTCCAAAGTGTGAAAGAATTTTTTTTTCTGTTTATCTCCTGTGTGTAGAGAGCTATTGAAAATCTCATACCAGAGGGAATCGGATTACTACACAGCATAATTCATTATTGGTAGATTAAGTTTATTAATGACAATGTTTGTTGACTTATAATTTCTTATATCATTATGACTCATGTCCATAAAATTAAAGCAGAGAATTAATTCATCCTGATTTTAGCCTATATATTTTGATCTTTCATTTTCTGATGCACCACGTAATGGAGTATACACAAAATCTTTGCAGCTGCCTTATTGAAGATGATGGTGAGTGAGAATTATAACTAATATATGTGAACTATAAACATGGAAATACATGTACAGTAAATTAAGTGGTAGATTTGTAAAAGCTCATCTTTTAGAAAATTTTTATATTTTTAGCTGTGAAATATTTCTTATTCTTTAAAACCTCATTATGCCATGGGTGGGGGATTATAAGAACCACTGTCAAATTCCTGCAATAGAAGATTTATATTGATGAGAAACAATAAAGTATTCTCCTAAGAATAATGATAAAAATTATTTCTTTAGGGCATAAAAGTAAAACAGTGAAAATGTTTCATCGAATTACAAACTAAAGACCAAAATGAAACACAAATTTTTGATTTTTGTGTAGAATTTTCTTACCTTCAGTAGAAGATGTTTCAGTCGTGGTCTCTTAAGACTGTATTTTCAATCATATTAAACTCAAAACATGAAGCACTTTATTTATCCATTTTTCTCAGTTCTGATTCTCTTGAGTTCTCTCTCCAGTTTCCTCTATATAATCTCTATAAAGATTGTTGATTAACTGTCTATGATTAGCTGTCTATGATTAACTGTCTATGACCACCTTTAGGATTTGTGAAGTTCAGATGTGATTGAGACTGAGCAAGAGGAGGATGGAGAAGAGCCACGGTGAGCCAGGGAACGCGGAGCACAGTTTCCCGAATTCCCATCAGCATCCTTGGATAAGGAGAGGCAGACTCTGTGCTCGTGACTTACGATTTATTAGCAAGAAAAAAATATTCTGTTTTATCAGCTCCAATAATTGTACAATGCGTATTCTGATATGGAGTTATCAGAAGAATGTAGGTGTGGTTTTTGTTGTGTTTTGTTTTGTTTTTGTGTCAATTTCCTCTCAGCTTTAAAGAGAACACAATAGAAGAATATGAATGTGGGAGGGAGAGGAAAGTCCTCATGGTTAGCATCCTTCCAGGCTGCTCAGCAGCAGCAACAGCTATTTCTTACACTTCTGTCTGCAAAATTACAACGAGGCTCAAAACTCTTCCCTTGTGGGGCCAAACACTCATTCTATCCACTTCCAGAACTGAGCTCCAGATTTCTGTCCTCAGAGACCCGGAGAGCTGACAATTTAACTTCTTCCTTTGGTCGCTCAGGTCATGTTCTGTAATTATCATTATCATCTCTGAGTTATTTCTTGGTTCTCTTCCGTTTTCATATTTTAAATATTTTATTGGGGC
Source organism: Petromus typicus (assembly GCA_004026965.1). Lineage (NCBI taxonomy): Eukaryota > Metazoa > Chordata > Mammalia > Rodentia > Petromuridae > Petromus > Petromus typicus. The sequence goes on along the minus strand of PVIR01008937.1, from coordinate 45,402 downwards.
ATGTTGATAATACAAAATAATTGCACTTGATTTGGGATTTCAAATGTATGTAGCATAGCCTGATTAGTTTTGATCCCTCTCTTTCCCTCTCCCTCCTCCTTGTACCTTTCTTCATATCAAAAATGTTTATCTCTCCGCTTCTTACCGTTTCTTTTTTATTTTACTGTTGTTTATTTTGAGAGTTTCTCATGTAGATGAAATCATGCAACATTCAAGCTTCTGTGTGCGATTTAACTCACTTCCCATTTTATCCTCAGGACTCTTTCTGACTGGGTGACACCCTCTTAGGTGAGGACGCCATATTTTCTTTTTCCATCTGGATGTCAGTGGACATCGAGGCAGTTTTGACACTCCAGCTACAGTGACTCGTGCTACTCCAAGAGCGAACACTCTTGTTTTGCTGTGGTATGTGGTGTAACTCTTTCAGCAAGTTAGCCAGAAGGATAGCTGGGTCACATGAACTTTCACCATTTTCCTCTTTTTGCCTAAATGAGTTTTTAACAAATTGTCTTTGTTAAATATACCCTGTTGAAATAATTGGTAAGGTGTCTTTTTTCCCCTGTTTTATTAAGATCAGTAGAAATATACAAGTCAAATTATTTTATTATTATCAATATAATTATTTTCCAAAAATTGAATTTTTATTATACACTTAAATCACACTGCAAATTCTATATATACGTCAAAAATAAGAAAAAAATGCTCAAGGGTATGAATATTATACTCTCCTTAACCTAAAATATTAGAGTTCAGTTTGCTTGATAATTCAGCAGAGAACCCTAATATTTCAGTCCATAAGTTTACTTTTACTTTATTAATAAAGAGTTTTATATTCCCTCAAAAGAAATTATTTCTGGAGTAGAATTAAGACATTAGAAGTGTTTATCCACAAATCAAGTAAAAAGCAGATGAAATGTCAAATCTGACATATTTCTCTGAAAACATAGAAATCTGAGAATAGATACTGCTTTATTCCCTACACTTTTTGAAAATTGTCCTCTTTGGTTGAAAATGTTTCTTGAAAAATGCAAATAAATTATATGAATACAATGATTCAGAGAGCTATTAAAGGACAGAATCGAATTAAAGGATAAAACTATTTTATTTGTCCACTAATTAATTCTTTTTAAAAAAATCAACAAATCCGAATTCAAATTGTATGATGATGAAGACCGAAGTGTTGCCTGTTCTCAGGACTCAGATCAGCTAGCTGACCCTTCCCCAGTGCAATGAGAAAGTGGGCAGGAGATGCAGTCATCATACGATATAGATAAGCAAGACACATGAGTGCTTCACCACACAAAGAGTTTCTGAGCTCTCGTGAGAGTGAAAAGAACTGGCCCTGCTGTGCTCATCATTAATAACAGTGATCATTATCCCTCAATAGGATAACCCTTTCCTGGACTTTGAACTTCAGGTCAGTAAGCCTGGTCACCACTTCTACTTTGAACAGCTGTCTGTTGAAGCCACTGCTCTTCTTTCCCACATTGCCTGCCTTACATCATCTTTAATGTATTAAAAGCGGGACATATATATTTTTGTATCTACTGTATTGGTCATGCTCACAGTACATCCTGTTTACCTTCACTGTAGCGAGTTGCTAAATGTACACAACACATTTCAATTTTTATTCCCACTTGCCTCCACACCTTTCCATTTTTCCAGCATCAGATTCATTTATTTATAAAAACTTAGAAACTTAATTAGAAACAGTGGTTTCTGTTCATTTCCACTGATCCAAAAGTCTGAGTTTTTGCTTTTATTGTTTGCTTGATTTTTTTCCCAATGCCATGTTGATTTTATCACTATAGCTTTGTAGTGTAATTTGAAGTCTGAGATTGTGATGCGTTGGCTTGCCCTTGTTAACCAAAGTGGCTTTTGCTATTCTAGGTCTCCGCTGGTTCTAAAGGAATTTTAGGATTGCTTTCTCCTGTTCTATGGTATTTTTACTAGGATTGTTTCATGTATATATAAGAGTTTTGAAAGCACTGTCTTTGTATCTATATTGGTTCTGCCTATCCAGTTCTCCATCATTTTTGTATTATTAATCTAATTAAACATTTCTCCATCTGTTATCTTTTTATTTTCCAATAGTTTTTCATTGATTTCTGATTACTTATTCTAAACTAATAACTCCTTTGCTTTCTGTTAATATTTTATTTCTTTCTATAATGTTAATGTACTTCCATGTATGTAAAATTAATTCTCCCTACAAAACATTTGCTTTGCATTTTAAACTGTCAATCACATTAATTGTGAAATACTTCACACTTTCAATTCCTTTAATATATATATTTAAAAATTTATAAAATGTCTTGAGACAGAGTCTCACTTTCTAGCTCAGTCTAGCTCTGAACTCACTATGTTGCACAAGCAAGCCTCAAACTCACAGCAATCCTCCTGCTTGTGCCTCCTGAGTGCTTGGATTATAGGAGTGAGCTATCATGCCCATTGTTGTGGAATGTAGCACCAGGAATCAAACTCAGGACCTTGCCCTTGCCAGGCATACTCTGGAACCACTGAGCTAAATCCCCAGTCACCTTGTAATATTTTCCACTATCCAATCTGACTCAATGCAGACAATTCCAGCTCCTGTTTTACCCAGCACAATCTGCTTTCCAACCAGAGGTGTTATTCATTTCTCTTATTTATCACAACTTCTAACCAAGAAAATATATTGCCCATATTTGGGATACCTTGCTTCTTCCTCTATCTATATTAAAGCATCATGTTTTCTCAAACACAAACACTGATACTGTTTTCTTTAAAGTTCATTATCAAGACACACTAGTAACATGAATGATCTATTAAAATTCATTTGCTATGTTATGCATTGGAATATTTACAGCTTTTTAACGTCATAGTTTTTTTTTAATTTAGTCATCAATACTTCATCTTTATATCTTGATGAAGCTCCTGAGGAGCTTAGATATAGATATTTCTGACTCTCTATGCTCTCCTAGGGATTAGTAAAATGTTTTATGTATAACTATTGCTTAGCAAGTATTATTTATTAGTATTATTTGCATAAGCATACTTCATATAAATTTCTAATTTATTCACTATAAACAGCCCTTCACAATTATTTAGTCTATTTATTTCAAGCATTCTGTTTTCACATATTTGGAATGGAAAATCAAAAGAATCTTTAGGAAGAAATTTTTTAAAATCTAAGTTAAATAATGAAAATCTATAGCAAGTGATCTTCCAAATTTGTTTTCAGGGAAGAAAAAACTTGCCTTATGGTTCCAACAACAACACAATTCAATTCCAGATAATTTCATGTAGTTGACAGATTGGAAATTTATCACAAATATGTTGGTTAGCTAATGAATTCATTTGAGCATGATTAACTTCTGGATTGCAGCAAACCTGCTTATGTATGAAATTATGGGTTGGAATGATCACTTGTTGGCTTGTGAACCAAATAATTGAGTTTGTGTATAGAAATCCAATGTGCATATGGTGTAAACGGCACTTAGAAAAAGATAATTTATAGGAAATGGTTAGTGTGAATTTTGGTCACATTGTCAATCAGCTGGCAACTTGTTTTGCAACATATGTTTAGAAGGCATACTATTTCACTAAAGGTTTTAAATCCTAAATCTTATTATTATACATATAATGCAAAAGATATGGAAATTATCTTCTTTGGGTTCCTCTTATTTCAGTATTTCACCTTAGAGTTTCAAATAATTGTAAAGACTTATTTTTAAATTGTTTTCCATTTATTCGTATCTTTGCATATAGACTGTCTGCAAGATCTCATGATTTGGATTTTAGAAGCTGCAAGTAAAATTAAGAGAAATCTGTGCATTGAATTCTTTCTCTGAGTAAAGCGAGGAAAGTTTTACACAAAATTCTATCTCCCGTTTTCTTTTTGAAGCAATGATTGTTTCAGGTTATTAAATAATTACTGTTAGTTATATTTTTAAATTGCATGTGTAAGTCATGTAGCATGGATTTTAGGTACATGGCCATAGTGACATAACTGTTATGGCCAAACTGATTGCTAGTTTGCTTATTTAATAAGAGACTATTTTTAGGACTTTCATTCCTAAGAATATGAAAAAAGCACAACTGTGGGCTGGGAATTTAGCTCAGTGGTTCTGGCACCTGTCTTGCAAGTGCAAGGACCCAGGTTCGATCCCCGGTAACCACATAACAATACTGGGTGTGGAGACTCACACCCAGCAGCAACCAGTACCACATACCACAGTGCCGGGCATGGTGGCTCACGCCTGTAATCCCAGCACTCGGGAGGCAGAGGCAGGAGGATTGCTGTGATGAGTTTGAAGCTGAGCTCAGGGCCAGCCTGAACTACAAAGTGAGACCCTGTCTCAAAAAAACCTAAAAAAAAAAGCACAATTGTAAAAACATGTTCCTGATGTAAAATGTCTAGAAATGTTTCCCTACTAGATGTTTAGCTTTAAACTAATCCTAGCTATTATACTGTATATGAATTATTAAATCATCTAAATCAGAAACTGTATTTTATTATCAAAATAAATGTCTTGCTCACCAATCATTAAATGCCTTAAATATAACAGTAGTTTTCCTCCCACACAGCTTGTTGCTTCTTTCTCATTAGTGTTGACAGGGAACTGACCCCTCAGAGAATCCAAGATGTAATACATTTTTTTTTTTTTTTTTGGTTTTTTGAGACAGGGTCCCGCTTTGTGGTTCAGGCTGGCCCTGAGCTCAGCCTCAAACTCACATCACAACAATCCTCCTGCCTCTGCCTCCCGAGTGCTGGGATTACAGGCGTGAGCCACCACACCCGGCTGTAATACATTTTTGAGAAAGAGATGTGACAAAGAGAAAGGCCTTTGACTCATTTTAATATAAAAGGAAGAAATAAATTTTGGTGCTATGTTTCTAACCCTCTTCTTTAAATTGTGCCAATCAGCAATACTGAAAACTGGAGATAATTAATTTAAAGAATATGGATTGCATGCTTATCATATGTCAAACAACCTCCTGAATTGTAGAATGAGAGAGTACAGTGATGTTTATTTACATAGATTTTGATAGGAATAAACAATGTATCCCCTTGTGACTTGAAATCTTTCCTGATATGTTCCCTAAAATGTCAACTATTAAATAGGATTATACTCCACATCTATCATAAAGCCAGAGAACTGCACGCTGGCTTTGACAGAAAGGCGATGTCTGTTCTCATGGAATGAGATATATTAGTTTTGAAGTACTTCCATTTTACATATTGAACCTCATTAGTACGTAGCAGCCATTTCTCATTTCATTTACTCACTAAAATTAAATTAGCATGTTCAGAAATTTTGATCTAAATTTCAAATTTGGATAAAGGGTATTTAAATGTGTTCAGATATAATGCCAGATATTTGACATACAAACAGGAAGTCATCTGCAAGCCTGAAAGTTTACACACATGTTCTTATGGGCCAGGATATTGGTTATTTTTATATGCAGTATTAAGAGGAAGGCAACGTTCATGTTGAAAATTTTAAAAAGACATATAAAATAAGAATCCATGTAAGTGTTCTTGAGTACCCACAAGGCCAACAGAAGTGATAATGATGGCAGGACAGGTGCTAACCTTAGCATGGACTCACTGCAGACAACCAACAGCCACAGTCAATGGAATGACAGCCTCTTATATTAAACTAGGCCATTGCAAAACTTTTCCGAGTGACATTACATTTTGCACTTATCATAAGCTCAAAACTCAAAAATGACTTCATCACAGTACACTTGCACACAGAGTCCCGAGTGTGCGTGAACACACACACAGTACAAGCACAGAAACTTGCTTCCAAAATAATCTATGCACAATAACTATTACGTGCTATGCTCTGTCCATACGCTGCTGTGATATTTAATTTTATGTGTCAACTTGGACTGTGTTCTTTGGATGAAATGAACATTTAAATCAGTGGATTTAACTAAGTAGAATGTTTTGTGTAATGGTCCAGTCTAACTAGGTGAAGGTTTGCATAAAATACAAAGACCAATTCACACTGGGGTGAAGGAGCTGTCCAGCAGATTGCCTGCCCTTTAACTGGGACACCTGCTGTCCTTGTTCCCAGCTTGTCAATCTTTAGAAAGAAAGGAAATACTTCTCCTGACCTTTTCCTGCCTGCCCACACTGCCAGGTGTAGACTCAGTACCCTCTGTCATCATAGAAGCAATATCTTGAGTATAGTATTGTATTATTGTACTGTAGACATACAGAGACAAACACAAACACACCCTATTCATTGTTTCTGTGGAGAATCCTAATGTACTGTTTTCTCATTAATATGCATTCCCAGACTGGAGGTCTTACATACTCTGTGTCTGTATTAGTACATGTGAATATGCATATACCTGCCTCCATCTTCACACAATACATGCATGCATACATGAGCATAGGTATCAACAGGACCCTTCAGTAAACTCTCTGTAGGATTCAGGGGATTTCAGATCTTTCTTCTTGCAAGAAGCCTTTGTCATCGATGAATACTCAGAGCTGGTAATTTCATGTGTGTCACTAGGAGATCCCGAGAGAGCCAAGCTGAAGCCATTCCATTCCCGTGAGGCAATTTCAGTCTGCTATACGAAGGGATACAATGGTCTTTTGTCTTTGCTCTGCACATTATGTCATGAGAAATTCTTCTTGGCTCCCATGTTGTGGTATCACTAATGGTGAACAGAGAAGCCGCCCTCTTAGTGATGCAAATGAGAATGAACAAGTTGTAATTAGATGTCATCGCAGTCAATCATTTTAGGCACAAATTCAGGAGGGAGTTTATCTCCTGAGGGAGAAGCTGTGTGACCAGATTGTGACCATGGAAACATGACTTCTTTGTCTGCGCACTTCAAATATGGCATCTGGAATCCAGGATCAGTAACCTAAACTCTCTGAACAAAGGCTGCATCATTACAAGACTGGAAACGAGAACCAGTGGCGAATTCATTTCCTCGTGGTAACTTTCTTTTGTAAGACAAAGTGGTTTAAACCCTGATTGAACATCACAAGAGCTCCTGCTTCTTCTGCCTACCTTGTTGCTGCCTCTGACTTCCAAAAACAGATTTATTTATTTATTATTTAAAAGTCTGGAAAATGAATACATCCCTCCTCAAATGAACCAAATTTCTCCCATAACCACATGATTGCTGTAATTTTAATAATAAAATGTATAATGTTAAAAGATGAAGTAAGTTGTCCAAGGTAATGTGATAGTAAAGTAGCCATATTCTAAAATCTAAGTGACAGTTATTCCCAATCTTGACTAATTTTGACTAGAGGGTACCTGTTACTGCAGCACTTTGTCTTTGCTGGAATATAAGTACCACAGGGGCAGAAAGTGTTAAGTATTCACTGTCATATTTCCTATAGCTGAATAATACCTGAAACAAACAAACGAACAAAAAAAAATTCAATAAATATTTGATAATAGTGGACCAGGGATTTAGCTGAGTGGTTCCAGCACCTTCCTTGCAAATGCAAGGGCCTGGGTTTAATCCCCAGTAATCATATACAACAATGCTTGGCTTGAAGACTCATGCACACCAGCAATCAAAATACAGCTACTTTGCTGTCATATTACCTTGGACAACTTACTTGATCTCTTATCATATATTTTATCATTAGAATTACAGTAATCATGTGGTTATGGGAGAAATTGGAATCATTCGAGGTGGAATGCATTCATTACCACAGTGCCCAGCATGGTGGCTCATGTCTGTAATCCCAGCACTTGGGAGGCAGAGGCAAGAGGATTGCTGTGAGTTCAAGGCTGAGCTCAGGGCCAGCCTGAACTACCTTGTCAAAAAAAAAATCTTCTTTATCCAGTCTCCAGTTAATGGACATTTGAGTTATTTCCAAGATTTAGCAATCACAAACTGAGCTGCTATACACGTGGGTGCACATATGTCATCTCTGTGACATGAATCTTTTAATTCCTTTGTGTATATACTTAGCTGAGCAAGGCCAGGTCCAATGGGACCTCCTGTCCTAACTTTCTGAGGAATCTTCACACTGATTTCCAAAGAAGTTGTAAAATGTGGTTCTTTTATAGAATAGACTATTAATCTATCATTAAAAATGGTAAGATTGAGTCATTTATACTCAAATGGATATACCTTCAGGACATCCTCAAAAGTGAAATAAATAGGTCACAGATGTGTAAATATCACATCTTTTCTCTGGTATGAGAAAATGAAGATGTAAATGAGTGGTGGTATATATAGTTGATATCGTGAAATAGAAAATATTGAAGAAGAAAGGGTGTGTAAAGATAAACAATGAGGGGAAAAAGAATGCAAAATTAATAATTAAAAAAGGAAACAAAGCTTATGTATATAGGGGCTGGGGGATTGCAGGGTGGAGGGGGAAGGGGAAAAACCAAGATGTGTCGTATTATGGTACAAACCCACAATGTTGAATGCCAGGATGATGTGCATTTATAATGTACCAATAAAGATTTTTTTAAAAATGGTAACAGTGTCAATCTGAATCACTTTGAAATAGCTTACTGGTATTTTTATTTTATGTGTGTAAATATACAATGTATTGATAGTTATCACTAAATTAATAGATGGAACATCACCTATCTTTTTGTTTTCCAATCTACCTCATTTTTCACGGGCAAATCAGCAACATAACATGGTAATTGTTATTTTAAACACTGTGAGGTGCTTTGTAAGGTTTGACATTATTTCAAGACTTGAATCTTCTTAGCCAATGTTAGCCACAGGCTGCTGAGCAGACCAAACCTGAAAAGAATGCTATTTATATGTGAATCTTGCTGATGTTAGAATACTGAGATAACTTCTTAATGCTCTAAATACAAGCAATAACTTGTGATATTTTCTGCTAGAAAGACAGAATTAAATAAGGAAGGTATGAAGGCCTACAGCATCCTATTACTCAGGATTCTCCGGAAAACAGAATCCATAGGAGCTGAAGATTTAGAAAGAGATCAAGGCATAGGTATTAGATATATAAAAGGATGTTAATTAAAGGATTAGCTCTATTTATTCCAGAGAGTACAAGACTCAGCATCTACAGAAAGGAGCTGGAGACCCAGAAAGGCCAAATGTGTAGCAATCTGAAGATTTAAGTTGCAGTCCCAGGGCCAGCAGGCTTGAGACTCGAGAAGGCCAAAAGTGTCGGTTCAAGTTCATGGCCAAAAAAAGAACTGTGTTCTCACTCCAGCTCTTACGCGAAGGCATCCGCTTTTGGCTTGGAATAACCACCATGTTTGTCCATGCAGGCTTGCATCTAATTCAAGGTGGAGATTTAACTCAGTGGTTCTGGTGACTGCCTCTCAACTACAAGCTCACGAGTTAGATAACTGGTACAAAAACACAAACGAACAAACTAACCAAAGTCATCTAATTCGAGATGGGCCTTCGCACTGGGAACTCCAGCCCACTCTACCAATCCAAAGGTTAATCTCATGCCCAAACCTCCTCAGAGACACACCAAATGCTGTGTCGTCTTGGCCCTGTTCAAGTTGACACATACATTGACTATTTTATCATTTTTTTTCTTCTAATCCACTATGAAAAACATTTGTAAGTCAATCCTTTCTCTAAGAGAAAGTCTCTTTATTTCAATTATACAGTGCTTTATCTTTATGAAAGAGCTATTTATTTGTTCAATACTATTATTAGACCATGGGTTTATGTTTAAATGTCAAGTTTAAAATATATTTCATTTCAAAAAAAAATCAATAGAATTTCAATTTTCATTTGGTAAATATATCTTTTCTTGAAAGAAAAATAAAAATTGTCAAAAGTCTTGTCTCATGTACTTCCTTATATATTATTTCTTCTAATTGATGCATAGCTTTCTGAGAAGAATAGTTTTTGCTTTTTCTATGATACTGTTTGATATTAATATGTTCTGTGTATCTCCTATTGTAGTTCTCAAAAATCAAGCAATCCAATCTCTTTTTCCAGTAATGGATAGATTAGGCTGCTGAGTTGCTATTTTTATTTTCTTGAGCCAAATAAAATGATGTATGTTGAGATGAAAATGATGTATAATATACATGAATAAAATTGCTTTTCTAATTCTTTTAACACCTGGAAAAGCACAACCTTGTTTTCTTCTCTTTGTGTAATACAGTGTGTGAGTACAACTAACCAAGAGTACATAAGCTTGTGGGAAAAACAGTGATCGTTAATGTATGTGGAAATATTTGCTTTACTTATTTCCACTGAAACAGTCCTGTTGTCAGATCTTAGTCTTTTCCAGAAATAACAAAAACATGTCAGTCGTGACTCCAGAGAGACAGAGTTCAGAGAGTTGCTTCTTCTCATAAACTTGCAGTTGACTCTCCTGCTCGCTTAGCAAGAAATGGGTCAGATTGGTGAAAGCCATTTTTGTTGCTTGTCTTCTGCTATTTATAAACTTGGAATGTTCCAGAAATCTAAGAGCCAAGACCAATTCTGGCTCCAATCTAAGGTCACCACTTGTGAGCTCATGCCAAAAACAGGATAATGGGTCTCAAAATACTTTCAGAGGAAAAAAAAAAATCCAAGTATACGTGCCACTTTCTTAACTGTAAGAATTACATGAAATTATTTTACTGGCCAAAAACATGCTCCTTTTTGCCATGCTTCTGTGACCTGGAGATCTTCACAAAATACTGGCATAGAGTGCTTGCTACATGTTAACTACATGCTAATGACCTCTGACATCTCACATCTGCTGAAGAGCTCTGGAGACTACTGAAAATTTGGAAGTGAAAAGATTCTGCCTACCCTGGCCCAACAGAAATATGTGTATTTCCTTGGCTATTGTGTATTCTACTATTTGGCCTTAACATTTTATTAAGTAGCAAGTATAAACTAAGTATTAATAATATAAGGGCAAACAATCCCAAAGCAAGTAAGTCGGCACCAAACACGATCATCACTATTTTCCACAGAGTAACCATGCTGTCTTCCAGGGCTACACCAAAGTCATGACCTTGAATATAGTATATAATTGTGGTGATGACTAAATGGCATATTAAAATATTATACTTTAATTGAAACTATACAAACTGACTTAATTCTGACTCCTGCAAATCCAAACACTACTTCACGTGAGTTTAATGTACTTTATTTTTAAGGAGAACGGAAGCACCTAAAGACTCCATTAACCCTTGGGTGTGTAAAGACAACTTCTCCCATGCAATAGTTTCCTCCGAGGTGACTTTCCACTTCGCCTTCCATGGAAGCTGATTCTCTACCATCGTCTGAAGAGCAGGTAGTTTACGGGTGGCTGCGGAAGCCACACAGCAGCCGGAGCCTGCAGCACGGGCCAGACCTCTACCCAGCTCTGGTGCCGTGTGGAGCACAGCGGAGGATCCTCACCTCCCTAACTCCAGTGTTCGCCCTGAGTCCAGCACCAAGCACTTCTTTCCAGAAGGTTATGCAAGGAAAAGTTTTATTTCCAATCTCGGAAAGTTGCATCTGTGTTGAGACGATCTTGCTCTCACGGCACCAAGGCTTTTAGGTTCTGTTGCCATAGGGACCTAGTAATCCCGGGCCACAGGGCAGATCCTAAAAGAGGCATGAAAGGGCTATGGGGGGAATGAATCTTCTAATCCCAATCTGGCCCATTTTGTATTACAGCCTATATCTAAAATAACTCATGATGGTAATTTTTCCAAGCTGAAAACCCTGCTTATTAATCAATGCTTATGGTATATTTAAAGCATAAAAATACATAAACTACATTTTAAAATGCATGCACAAGTTTGAGTATGCAAGAAGGCAAAGTGACAGGCTGAGAGGATGGTCCACTTCTTGTCTTATTCTTTTTTGATACCTGGTACAGAATCAATAATTATACCTGATTATAAAACTGTGTAAGTAAAATGTCTCATCAGCTAACAATGTGGCTCGGATCAGAGTGGCTGTGTTAGGTGTGGTGGCTTCATTTCTGCATTTGCATGATGGGAAAAATATCACCAGTGAAAAAAAAGTTAAAAACTGATAGTAACTGGCTCCCTGGAAAGACCAAAGTGATGAGAGATATAGACAAAGTGTGAGTTCTGATAAAGCTGTGTGCACGAGATGGAGTCTGGGGGGTGGCGCTGTGCCTCTCAGAGTGAGAGTTGGGGACCATTGCCATGATCACTGCCATAAGGAGATTCTGGGCTCAGTGACCAGCCCAGATGGCAGAACCATAGTCCAGGGCTTCTGAGATAAACTCACAAACATTCAAGCACTGCAGAATGTATTAACTCGATGCTGAGACACTGATGACAATGATGGAATTACACAGTGAAATTACTTTTTGACTTCTATAATAATTCATGTAACATAGATCAAGGAGGTTCATTTCTAAAGGTCATGATAGAACTAGACAATCCCTCTTTAATTTTGTTGTCATTGTTAAGATGATCAAAAGGCATCCTAAAGAAAGATCATTCAAAAAGAATGACCCATAAGAAGGGTGAAAATGTTTAATTACATAAAAGATAAATTAGCATAATATTTAATAGAATCTATTGCTTTCATTTCAACTTAGAATTATTCTTACTCTACAGTAACACAATTGGTTAAGAATGGGATTAAATAATGTGAAATAAATATTAAGAGAATCTCAAAAAGAATCCTTTATTAGTAATTCTAAATTTACTGTATGGCAGGATCTCTCCTCTTTGGATTCTGCCTAATGATCTGAATAAAGGGAGTGAGAGGTTGGTAAAATCTATCTAAAGATTTTTGACCTAATGTTTTTCTTAACTTGAACCTAGATGCCCTGCTTCACACATTGTACACTTTAAACCTGATTTTGTTCCAGTTTTTTGTGTTGTCCTATTAGACTAGCACAGTTCTAGGAACAGCAGAAATAAATCCTTGGTTACGTATACTGCTGAACAGATTCTCTGAAGTTGGCCTAACTGGTTCATCATGAATAATTTGATGGATTTCAATACATTTTATAAAATGCCTTTTTCTCTCTTGTACTAGATTTTATTGAGTAAAAGATCCAGGTGCAAGGAGAATATTATTAAAAATAAAGGTAAAGTCCAGTGACTTTAATGGGCTGCTCTCATGTTTGGCAGAACAAGATTCAAGACACCACTGGATACGTGGTGTGAGAATTCCTCTGACTCTGGAAAGTATGAGGGAAATACTTCTACTTCCCAAACCATCCAAGACGCTTCCACTGGGAAGAATGCACCCTAGTTTGGGTGTCCAGAACTGCAGCAGGTGCATTCAATTTGACTGAATGGCGATTCTCCTACTCCCTGCACCATACCCGGACAGAGTTTCCAGCTTGTCCACTCTGGACACAGGCTGTTCTCTAGTTCACTGCAGTTCCAAACAATGTGCCCAACGTAACCTCTAGCTACATGCCTCATCTGCATCCCCATGCCTACCACTCACTCGGTCATTCTAGGACAGACAAACGCAAACGGCAATGAGGGGTGAATAAGACAGACTGGATTGACTGCTTTTAGGTAGTGTTTCCAGGTCTAGCCCTAAACATACCATTCTACCTGAACCGAAAACTGTAAAGACTACCCACCAGGCAGGCACCGTATTGGAAGTACCATTAATAAACACTGGAAGTGACGTGGGTCCCATTTGTGAATTTTAATGATGATCACCATTTTCTCTACAAGGAAGAAAACCACATACACTTAGGGGTGCACTTATTATGAGAAGTCTGAAATAAACTTGCCTCTCAGAAATACTGTGGTTACACTGCTGAAATGTGAACAAGAAACTTCAATCACTTAAAAAATCAACACAGTACACTATGTAGCCTTCAAATTGCAGTGGTAAATGAAATTATCCCTCTTATAAGCTATATGTAGCTGAAGGGTGAGCCCTGAAATACAAGCCTCAGAAACTTGAATGTGGCCTTATTTGGAAGAAAATGGTCTTTGCAGATGCAAAGGTTGTATGGACATTAATGGGGGGGAGGAGTAATCTAATGACAAGAGTATTTGGAAGACAGAAGCAGTAGAAAATCTGACCAAGGTAGGAAAAGGCAATGTGTGTGTGGATGTGGGGACTGAAATGATTCAGTTATTTGTCAAAGAGAGCCTGGAGCCACCAAGAGCTACAGAAGACAAAGAGCAGATCAGTTATCGCCTGAGAAGAGCAACGCCCTGCCAGCGTCCTGAGTTGGGAGCTCTGCCCTTAAGAACTGTGAGAGAATATAATTTGCTACAGCAACTGCAGAAAACTAATAATAGTCAAGAAAGCTTCCCAGAAAGATAAATGGCCCATTAGTTTTGTGTCTCTTACAGAGTTATCTCAAAGAAGAGAGCCATTTAATTAGGAAAAAAAGTCATAGAAAATTTGTACCTGACTTTAGACAAAGTAACCAAAGACAAACATTAGTCCTTGGAAATTCGATGTCATTCTCAACTTTCTGGCTATGGTTGTTATAAATGGTAAACTTGCTTGTACTTCCTCCTTACCAATCAGGTCAGCAGTTGTAAAACTATGAATATCCTGTCACACCTAGCGTCATGCCCTTGGCAAAGTAGAACATTCAGTTAATAAATTTCAAAGAAAAGCATCTGGCTTATGGTAATAGTGACTAATGATTTCTAGGTATGGTCACTAAGGTCGATCTGCAGGCTGGACGTCAGACCTGCATACCGTTGAAATCCAGTTTGCAGGCTGGACTCTGTACTGCTTGGGGTCCTGTTAACAACAGCCTTCACTAAACAGTGAAGCGAGCAGGGGAGAAGATTTGGTCCTAGACCTTTGGTGAGATTAATCAATGACCAACAAAATGAGAAAATCCATGAAGCCATGAAGTTATTGCAACAGTGGTGATTATTGCCATGAGATAGTTTTTTGCGGGTCTTTCCCATTTCAGAAAGTATTCCCAGCAGGGACATCCAGTGCTTCTTCTTCTGATAGTCTTTTCAAGAATATAAATCCCTAGCCGGACATGGTGGGTCACACCTGTAATCCTAGTACTTGGGATGCAGAGACAAGAGGATTAGGGGTGAGTTTGAGGATAGCATGGGCTCGATAGTGAGTTTAGGGTTAGCCTGAACCACAAAATAAGACCTTATTTCAAACAACAACAACAACAACAACAACAACAACAACACAGCACCAACAAAATAATATAAATCTCCCAACGATGGATATGATTGTTAAAGACACATACAATGTATCAATAATCTTTTTTTTAAATAAAAGAATATTTCTTAAACAAAGTAGTCTTAGAAATAGAAAATTTCCCCTTTGTAGAATGAGAGTTACATATAAGGTAAGACCCTCCTCCAGAAAAGATTTGCTGCCATGATAGAACATTCCAGTTCCCCAGTGAAAGACTTCTTTTCCCTTACGGCACCACAGGATGGGCAGATCTCAGCGCCTTGTGTGGCTGAGTCCTGGCTCTGAGACCAGAACAAAAGCCATCACTGTGGTTTCTGACCCAAGAGTCTCTGTGTCAGTGTCTGTGAACATATGACAGTTCAACTTGTAAAGCGTGCATATAGTATGATCTTCAGTGCCTCAGGCCCTCCCTTGTTTTTGGTATGGTACAACCCCAAAAAGGAGATGGATTTCACTGTGTGTGGGTGTGTGTGTGTGTGTGTGTGTGTGTGTGTGTGTGTGTGTGTGTGTGTCCAGTGGAAACTGGTAATAAGGCAAAGCCACTGAAAACCAAGGAAATGAGTTTTTGTCTTAATAAACATTTTTCTTCTTCTAAAATATAAGCCACAACTCTTAGTTTTATCATTTAGATCATATTCACCTCATTAACTTAAGTCCTAATTATGAATATGATCATCCTATTCAAAGCCTTTTCGGTACTGCAACAGACACATTTCTTTAGATCGCATGGGGGTAACAATGGTGCAAATGTTTGTGTCCCCCCAAAAATTGATGACAAAGCTCCATCCCCAATGAAATGAGGTCAAGATTTGGCATTCAGAGGCCCAGACCTCCTGGATGGAAAGTCTGGGGAACTAAGCAGCCCTTTAACGTTTCTGTCTCTTCCCTCATGCAAGGATGAAGGGTCAGTCCCTCTGTCAGCCTTTCTTCAAACACAGTTCTAATCTGGGACTGGACCCTGTCCAGAAACCAAACCTGTTAGTGCTTTGTTTTTGGACTTGCAGTACCCCACAAAAATAAGTTAATTTTCTTTTAAAATTAGCCAAACTTAGGCATTTAGTTATTGCATCATAAATGTACTAAGACACATGGTTATGAGTAATAGAGGAGAGATATAGAGGGGGGTACATGTAAAGGGGCAACTGGCAGCTGTGTGTGTGTGTGTGTGTGAGAGAGAGAGAGACAGACAGACAGACAGACAGACAAAGTGACAGAGAGAGAGAGAGAGAGAGATCCGCAGAAAGCTTGCTAGATCAAAATGATTTTAGACATTATGACAGCAGAACGTAAGGAAATTTTTAGATTCACATCGGTATCATTTGAGTGTATAAAAATTATGATAAGAACACTAAGCTAATTAATTACCTACCAGAGTAGTGAATATATCAGTTGAATGTATCAGTTGAATCAATCAAGAAAAATAATGAGGAAATTTGAGAGTTACACAGATTTTAATTTGAATTACGGTGATATAGTCTACAAAACCAGTTTTTTTTTTAAAGGTTTGAGGCCTACTGTTTGAAACAGAGACAAGTAGGAAACACAACAGTTCAGGTAGGAACACATTTTGTCAGATATTTATTATTTCAGCTTTCAAAACTTATGACACTTCCTGTCCTCGCCTTCTAGCTGCTCCGGTCTTGCGGGCCTCCTCCTCCTCCGCCCCGCTGTCCTCACTCTGTCCCCTCCTTCCCTCAGAGGATGTCCGCCTTCCAGATGAACCTGGTCCCGCTCAAGGAGCCGCTGGGCTTCATCAAGGTCTTGGAGTGGATTGCTGCCATTTTCTCTTTTGCCACCTGTGGGGGTTTTAAGGGAAAAACAGAAATTCTAGTGAGCTGTCCTAAAGAGCCTGAGAACAAAACTGTCACGGCTGCTTTTGCTTACCCATTCAGGTTGAATCAGGCATCGTTTCACTCACCTACAAATAATTGTGATACACATTGGAAAGATCACGTCCTCGTAGGAGATCACTCGTCTTCTGCACGGTTCTATGTTACATTTACAGTCTTTGTCTTCTTATACTGTATTGCTGCCCTTCTGCTGTATGTTGGTTACACGAACCTGTACCGGGATAGTCGTAAACTTCCCATGATTGACTTTGTTGTTACTCTAGTTGCTACTTTCTTGTGGTTGGTGAGTACTTCAGCATGGGCTAAAGCTCTCACAGATATTAAAGTAGCTACAGGTCCTAGGATTATTCAGGAACTGATGCCTTGTAAACAGACCTCAGTAGCATGTCATTTTGGCTCTGTGACAAGTATGGGATCCCTAAATGTATCTGTGATCTTTGGCTTTCTGAATATGATACTGTGGGGAGGAAATGCCTGGTTTGTGTACAAGGAGACCAGCTTACATAAGCCCTCAGATACTTCTGTTTCCCATGGCCAAGGAGGGGCGGCTCCTCCTCCTGGAATCTAACTCAGGGAAAAATACACTGAACCAAACTTGTGTCTGTACCGTGACTTGTTGCCAACATCTTAAGAAACATTTTTTTTCTAATAAAAGCAATGGCTTTTTCAATAAATTGGTGGGTTTAAAATTTTGCTGCTCTTTTACATAAACTTGTGCCTTTCCTAGACATTTAAGATGTAAATGTATTCTTGCATGTAAATTTGAAAGTTCAGGGGCTTGTTAGGAAGTGATACACATTTTTAAATGAACATTAATTTCTTCACTAAGCTGTTTTCCTTTCAAAGTGTTTACAACTTTTTAAGCCTTAGCATATATCTTTACTCAGAAAACAATTATTTCGTCATGTCACAATAGGAAGAAAATCTTATTTGGAATATACACTACTGTAAGTTTGTATAAATCATATACCTGTGACCTGTCTTTGTTTAAGAAAGCCTGAATTCTATAAATTATATTTAGAAAAGAAATTATATTTCAAATTTTGAGTCTGAACCTTGTTTATGTTACAGAAATGTTTCATTTCAAAGACTGGGTATATGTTTTGTTTTTGTTTTTATAGATGACTTGCTGTGCTTAATAGGTGCACTAAAACTGTAGGAGCAGGGACTTGGAAATGTCTAACAGATGCTGCATGAAGTCAGCGCTTCTACGGTGGCCTAACAGGCTTGCTCTGGAAGGGAACAGTTCACCAGATGCTTGTGTATGGCTGGGCATTACTCATAGTGATGTCCGTCAGCTAAGTTCAGGTTGGAACCTGGTCTTCTAAAAGGAGTAAAATAATATACCCTTTTTCTTTGTAGACCTTATTCAGAAAATTAAAAATATTAAGATTGCCTTTTACTTTTGAAACAATATTTAGAGTCAGTGAAATTGCTGCTTTAAGGTTAGCCTTGATATTTTTAAAATAAATGTGATCTGGATTTCATGTTTGGTTAATATTCATATTTTACAAATAGATGATTAATTATACATCATAGAAAAGCTTAAGAGCAATATTACGAGTATACTGTCTGTACAGGTATTTGAGTATATTCTGCATACAAAGCTTATTATATTTTGCTTCCTAATTTTTGTTTTACAGGGATCTAGACTTCCTATTATTATGTGATTGTTTATGTGAAGCACATCTTGCTATTGCCTTATTTTTGTTCGCTTTATTAAAAAATATCAGTATGAGAATGTATATGTTTCGTGCAACAAAGTTAATAAAGAAACTGAAAGAGTGAAAAAAAAAAAAAAAACTTATGACAAATATGCTGTATGGATTACCTGAGATGCTACCAACAGAAATTGTCTAAGGCTAGTATTAATTTTATATTTATTCCATAAGACATTACCCTGAATTTGGTGGCTTGAAACAGACAAATTTATTATCAGACAGTTCTAGAGCTCCGAGGTCCCTCACAGATCTATTTGAATCAAATCTAAGTGTTAGCAAAAGTATATTTCTTCCTGGAAACCTTCATGGAAATTCCATTTCCTCTATCATTCAGGCCACTGACACAATTCTGTGCTTGGGTCCATAAGAATGAGGACCGCTGAAGCACATACTCAGCATCAGAGGACAAACACATTCTCCAGCTTTGCCATCTTTTCTCTGTCTTCACTCAGGAGTGCGTTGAGTCATTCTTGTGACTGACTGTTTTGTTGTACTTCTCTCTGCCCCAGCCAAGCAAAGTTCTGCCAAGAATTTAAGTGAGTTGACTGGGCTACAGTGGGTCATTTAGAAAGATTTCTGTCCTGGTGTCCTTGTTATTTCTCCCTCGCCAAAACTCTTACTAAATCCTAAGGTGTGAGTGTCAGAGGTGGAGGCCGGTGGGAGTTACACGGGTGGGGGTGTGGCACACTTACTCACGCCTTAGGAATGTGTCTCACTCTCCTGAGTCTGGAGTCTCAGCCAGTCATGAGAGCTTGCTGTGTAGAGGTAAGTCTAGTTTGCTCGGCTTTTTCTCAGCAGATGCCTCCTTGTGCTCCAGGACTTCCAAAACTATGAGCCAAGATAAACTTTCCTTTATAAATTATCCAGTCTTGGGGGTTCTCTTGTTGTGTAAGGTAAAAAAAGTCTATACCTGGCATCATGTCTGTAAAATGTATTTTGCTATGTAAGAGAAAGAATCACAACTCCAAAGAGGAGAGTGTGGGAAAGGAAGGAAGGGCAAGTCCTTCTGTCACTCACAGAGCTGCATGGCCCTTGCTAGATGTCTTCAGGTGTGTTTCCCACAGAAAAAAACATTTTTAAATGGTGTAGAAATAAAGATATCAGTTAAACACATAAAAATATTCTATATTGAATAATATTCTGTACATTGCTACTGCTCGTAATGTTTGAGGGAATTTGAGTTAATTGAAAAATAATTCTTTTCAAATTATTTTATGTCAATATACTGTGTATAATCATAATTATTTACTCAAGTTATAAACTTTACTGGAATACATAACTTAAGTTAATAGGAAAATATTTATAAGTTTAATTTATTAGATTCTCAAGTATTGCTTAAGTACTTCAGATGATTTATTGGAGTACTTAATAAGAAAACCAAATATATTAAATATGTAAATGCAGTTTACAGTTCTAGTGAATTTATCTCTGTTTACATATTATCATGATATTAATCAAAAGACCACTTAAAGAAATTATTAAAATTTACTAGTTTTAGAAATAAAAGTAATATAATGTGTAAATAAGCATTTAGTAATAAGCCTATATGTGTCTTGAGTTTAATAATTTGAATTAATACAACAAAATCTGATTTTAAATCAAAAGCAATGCCTCCCTAGTATGCACTCTGTGCAGAGAATACACAATCACACATCCACAACTGTTAAGGAGTCAGCACAGATGGCCTGGGGCTTAGCTGGGTCCACATAGCACATTCTAGCAATTCAAGGACAGGAACAGGAAGGCAGAGGGATGGGCATGAATCAAATGGAGCAGTCCAGAGACTCAAGCCAGCAAACCAGCTTGCACAAAAACACTACAGCATGAGAGAAAGGGGCACTATATATTCTAGGCTGTGGTACCTCTTTGTTGCTTCGTTCATTCAAACAATGAATACTGTATAAAATTATTTTTAGGTTTTTTTTTGTTTTTGTTTTTTTTTTTTTGAGACAGGGTCTCGCTTTTTGTGGTTCAGGCTGGCCCTGAGTTCAGCCTCAAACTCACATCACAATCCTCCTGCCTCTGCCTCCCGAGTGCTGGGATTACAGGCGTGAGCCACCACACCCGGCACTGTGGTATGTGGTACTGGTTGCTGCTGGGTGGTGTGGGTCTCCACACCCAGTATTGTTATGTGGTTACCAGGGAATCGAACCCGGGCCCTTGCGCTTGCAAAACAGGTGCCGGAACCACTGAGCTAACTCCCTGGCCCCTGTATAAAATTATTTTTAAAAATCATAGTGCTTTCAACATTTAATTTTAAACTCAAATATAAGAAAATATGTTTATTTGGGACTTAATTAAGAGTCTGAAGCCCAGAATTTAGAAATCCCTGTAATACATTTTCATAAACCATACCCAGAATCAATTCATTTCTTCAGAAAAGGGATAGAGTGTAACGAAATGTGTAAAGCAAGGTGAGGTTAGAGATTTCTTCTGTATGTTATGATTCACTCAGTTTATTAACTCAATTTTCTTATGTCTTTCTAAAATATTTCAGTTAGTTTTCCTGGAATACTGGTGTTTTTCCTGAGATGGCTCCTCAAAAGCTAGTTAAATTATAATAACAATAAATACAACTACATGGAATAATTTATAAGAGTTTGAGTTTGTCAGGGATTATACTCAGAAGATGGGGGCAGAAGTTTTGTAGAAGAAAGAATTCCAAAAAATGACAGAATTTATCAGTATGATTCATAGAGGGGATGAAGAACGATAGTTAATCCAACCAAGAGAAGAAGAAAAGATCAAGTTCTGTGACCCAGTCATACCTGTGTTTATAGCAGCACAACTGTAATAACTAAATCTTAGAAGCGGTCCATGTAACCACCAACAGATGAATGACTAATGCTAGTGTGGCACATACACACAATAGAGAAAAAGTCTCCTAGAAATAAAGATACCCTTGAGTCACTTGTAGACAATAAAATGCATTTCAAGACCATAATGATAAGTAAAATTTATTGGACACACAAGCAGAGATATCACATGGTTTCTCTCATGTGAGACACTTAGAGCAAAAAGAACAAGCAGAAATAAAAAATAGATAACAGGCAATGGAAAAGTAGATCTCTCTTGAAGTGTAGAGGAATCAAGAAACAGAGGGAGGAGAAGAGGGAAGGGAGAAGAGATGGAAAAAGAGAGAATCGGCATGTGTCTTGTTCATGTACCAGCTCCACGCAAGAATGTGAACATTGCGGACTACAAACACATACCCAAGAAAATACGAAGGGGGGTCAAGAGGTCGGTAGGTGGTGGTGGAAGAAAGGGATCTGGGACAGAAAATGTGTGGAGATGTGTCACGGTCATGTATCAACTTCCCACCAAGAGTGGAGACAGTATTTATGGCGCACATGTACTAGTAACCTTAAGGTAAAAAGGAACGCTCCTTTATGAAGAATGGAGCCGAGAGTTTGCTAGGAGAAGCAGAGTTCCAAAATCAGCCCAGAATTAACCAACTTGTAAATCATAATGATGGAATGGATTGCCTCACAGAGCTGTCTTAGTGTTGTTGTGCATGTTCTTGCCTGTGTTGTCCAGCACATGTAGCTCTTGCTGTGTTCATGGTACTGCTACACAGTGGGGACACGTTGCTTAAAGGAGGAAAAGCAATGAAGCGGGGCAGCAACACCTAAGAGAAGCTGAGGACATCCAAAGTTTAGAAACAGCTCATGCACTTGGTTATAATCCACTAATTCTGGGATATTTTTTAACTTTAAGATGCATATTTTTAAAATAATGTGACTGAGAAATGGAAGTCATGTAAAATCCACAAATTTTGAAATCTCCAATATAATTGGAAGAACTGATCCTTCTTCACAAGTGAATCTTAAAATTATTTAAATTACCTTTTCTGCTGTTAACCATTTGTGTATTAAATTGGCCACCCTAAAACCCCATGCAGGATTCAGTAGAAACTGGACGCTTGACTGTCCTCAGCGCTGAGTGAGGTAAGAGAACCTGCAGGCTTATCCCTGGAGCCAAGGAGGCTTCGGTGAGAGGTGAAACTTGTTGACAATCAGAATTTTCCTCTCAGGAAATAGATTCCTGAGCATATAACTCTTCAAGTTTTCTTCTGTTTTCAGACAAAACTCTTCATGATTTATTCACCTCTGGGCTATGTATCCCACACATACCATGTAACTTCCCAACATTAAACTAAAATAAAGTAACCATCACCCTCCGTTTTAAATAAGTAAAGGACAACAGGAGACTGGAAGAGGAGTGTGAAGAAGAGCAAGGAACAGAGTGAATCGGAATGACTTTAGACTATTTGAAGTTCTTAATTTAGCCAGGTGTTATCTGACTAGCAAGATGTCTCTGCCCTGAAAGTGTCTTTCTCCCCTCCTTTCATTCAGTACACTCCCTGTCTGTCTGTCTGTCTGTCTCCCTCCTCTCTCTGTGTCTCTGTCTCTGTCTCTCTGTCTCTCTCACTGTTTTCGTGAGTACTACATTATAACCATTTAGACACATCTGCTTCGGCGAAGTCGTAGTCCTTCCTTGCCTGTAACAGGACAGACAGAGAACCGCCCCAAGTCGTGATGGGTAGCATCACGATGTACATCATAATCCATGGTAGCGTCATAATCCATGTACAGATTACATGGATTATGTGCTTGGATTCTTGACCTCATGGTGCCTGATAAAATTTTGCTTCTAGTTTTATTTTCCCACCAAAACAGTTGAGACAGCTCATGTGTATTGCTGCTTTCAAACCTAATCTTGGAGATAAATAAACATTGATTAAAGTCAAAAGTATATATAGAAATGTCCTGTCCCCATGAATGCCACAACCTTGTAGGCAGTGTAGTGATAAGTAGAACACTCTGGGAAGAATATTTATTGTAAATAGATGCGGTGATTCTTATGTGATATTATTATTGTTCTTTTTAAGGATCAGTGTGGCTCTGTATACACAATGGTAACACTGCGATATTTTGAATGTCTTCTGTTATTCAGAACATGCAAAAATCTTTACCAGGTGATGACGCTACATGAATTGCTTTTCCAAACTCCCACCAGTTGGTGATTTCTGGTTAAAAGCCATGCGAGTACTTGAGCAGGAAACTGTCCTACTGTCCTACCAGTCACAGCACCTACAGACAGGTGCTAGGTCTTCCAGACAAAACACAAAACACCCGGTACCACAAAATGTTAACATGGTTGTAGGCCAGAGATTTCACTCTGTTTTCTCCCCAAATAATAACATTTCTCAACCTCCACTCCTCCTGATAGTCTAGGCATAATTTATATGCAAATAACCTTCTTATTATAAACTCGATTCCCTCAGACGAAGCTTACAGAAGATTTAAAATGCACTTATGGCTTGCAGACAACAAACATATTTGGGAAAGAAAGACCACAAGTTACAAAAACTTCTGCACAAAAGCTAAACTGATTTTAAGGCCTCTGAACTAATCAGACAGAATTAGCAGGGAGGAGGGAAGCTGATGAGAGTGATGCAGAAAGTGTTAAGAATATCGTGGTGCTTTGCATCCTCTCGTGGCCTGACAGCCTTGATCAGCTAATTAGGAAACCTTTACCCAAACTAGTGTTAATTTGTTATTTAACCCCCATGGGAAATTTTCACATCCAGAAGTCAGTTGTGTAAGAATATGAGAGATATTTGGTTTGAAAACAAAAAGAAGTAGAAAGATGCTGGGAAGAGACTGCTGGTCCACCTCATATGCTCCGGGTTCTTTGACGCCTTGGCATAGCGAACTTCAGATGAGAAGTGATGGTTCACATTGCGTGTGTCAACTCTTGATCACTTGACACGTAATGGGAATCATGTGGCCTATTAAATCTGTCTCCTATGCTAAGTGTGAGGCTTAATTATATCAGAAATTCTCACGTACACTGGCTGCATGACTGACTGATGGGAACGGCACTTACTGTCAGGGGCCATCTGCACTTGGCCTTTCATACATCAAGGCTTTCATGTATCTGATGAGACACGCGAGTGTGGGGCCCTGTCTCCCAGGAAGCGATTTCTCCCATCAGAATAGCGAAGTGCTCTGTGGAGTAATTGACTTATATTTTTAAAAGCAAACTACAATGGCATTAGCACAGTAAAAAGCGGTAGTTGTCTCAGAGAACTGGTCTTTGAGTTTAATACACAGAGAAGTGCAATTTTTAAGATACCTGTAAATTCCTATATTACATGTTTTTATCTCTAAGAAAAATGTTTTATCAGGAACTCCCAACATTTAGAACCCGAACATAGTGAAGGTTCAGAAATTGAATAGCTGCACTTGATTCAACTATGTAAAACTTGTACATGTTATTTTCCTTAAACATTTGATATTTTCAAATTAAAAATCATAGATATTTTCAAAATCGTACTATATCCCAGGTGTGTAGTTTGTTCTTCTACTCCATATTCAGCTTTAGCAGATCGTCCACCATCCTCCAGCCTGAAGTCACGTGTAGACAAGTCACTACTTCAATAGCTCTTTTCATTTCCCTCACCCCCCGCTTGTGTCAGATGAACTGGAATCTTGAGCTGATCATAGTTCAGAAAACTACAACCCTGAGAAACAGTAAATAAAAATTTTGCTGGAATTTTCTGTTTGGATATCAATTTCATCGATATTTTCAAATAAAAAAATCTATTGGTCCATGCACAATTAAAACACCAACAAAGCTGTGCTAACTAGTTAATTGATTAAAAAGTCAAACAAACATTAAAATCTTAAAAACGATTAATGAGTCCATTGCCTTCTGTTCAACCAACATGAGTGGACCAATTCTGTCAAAGGATGCCCCCCCACCCCCCGAGCAGCACCTTCATTTGGATGGAAGAACTGACCCATGTCAGTCAATACTCAAACCACCACAAAGGGCAAGAACAGTCAGGGAGGAAAGGCTCACCAAAGGGCCAGGGAGTCCTAGAAAGAGGAAGGTGGTTATTTTATCTGGAGTATCTGGGAAATAACTCCTGGTGAAACTGACAAGCCTAAAACCACAAAGCAGCTGACACACGACCTGAAGGCCACAGGTCTACCAGGCAGAGGGGAACCGAGTACAAATGCTTGTGATGAGATCGCACCCACTGGGGGGCGCAGAGACCAGCAAAACTAGAACAAAATGAGTTTGTGAACACACAGGGCCCAAAGAAGAATGCCAGGCCAGCCCAGACCTGAAGAAATGGGGGGTGGGGGGGGAAGCTCTGTTAAGCAAAAAATAGACAACAGGAGCACAGAATGTATACAACTACCACTTCACGGTCTTTCCAATAAGTTGACTCGCTTAGGGAGGAAATGGCATCGGTGGAAAACTGTGCTTAGTTTCTGGGTGGACGTGAATTTCAAAGATTTCTATTACATGTGTGTTAGTCTACTTTAGCTACTAAGGCAAAACTCACAGCCTGGAAAGCTGACAAATAACAGAGTGATTCGTCATGTGTCTGCAGCCTATGAAGTCTAAGGTCAAAGTGCCTGGAAGTTTGCTGTCAGTTGAGAACCTGTTTGTGGGTTCACAGCTGGAACCTGTGAGCAGTCTTCACATGGTGAAGAGAGGAAGAGTCTTGTGGGGAGGGGCTTCCTTTATCAGGACACTAATCCCATTCACAAGCTCCACCCTATGGTTTAATTAAATTCTCAAGGCCTGAATACCAACACAAATTAAACTTGGGAATCTGCAGGAGGTAATGAATCCATGTTGAGAATCACAGCCCTATAGGAAAAATGAAAGACATTAGCATATATGAGAGCTGGCTGCTTATAATAGGGGACAGAGTATGTAGGAGCAAACTCTGTCTTCTAAGTGTGAGAACAGAGAAGAACATAATAGATATTGTGGAGAAGAGACATTCTGTGAGTAAACATTTAAAAGTAGGGTGAGATTATTGGGAAGACTTATAGGTTCAGATAACGCTGGTATTCCAAAAGTTATGATCACACGTCGTGGTTCTGTGACTGCCTGTTTGCCAAGCTAGCCATGTCATGTGAATTTCACCAGACTCAGGCCTGGGTGAGGGTGGAGATGGGGCGGATGTTGTACATGATATGATTGCAACGAGGCAGACTATAGTCTGTGGCATAAGCTTAGAGTGGCATGTCTGGGTGCTAGGGCATCAAACCTGATACCAAACACGTCTGATAAGTCACTACTGCTTTCTGAAAAAGCCACAGGTTGGCAGCAATCCGACTTTTTACTTGAAGCAGGTGTAAGTAAAGGTTCAGAACATAAGGACGAGGCTATTTTTTCTAACATTAAACAGTGGATGCCAGAGGTAATGATGGAAGAGCTTTACAGTGTAGGATGTGAGTCTTCTCAGCTTTGACAAGAAACAGATGGTTCATTGAAAACGAATATTCTGAGACTAAAATAGTTTAATAAAATAAGTATTTAGAAGTCTGAGGATGTATATGGGGTGGACAGCCTGGAGGGAGGGCAGGGGATTGGGACAAATGAGAATCAAGATATATTACGAACAGGTACAAATTCTCAATGACGAATGTAATCCTAATGTATGCCTACAATATACCAATAAACTCAAAAAAAAAAAAAAAAGAAGAGAAAAGAGGACAAGTCTGAGGAGTGTGAAACGGAACTATGAGGATGAGGACCAAGCAAGCCCCAGGGCATTCTCCAATCCTGCAGAAGAAAGAAATGCCCAGATTATGAGAAAGAATCGTGTAAAGCAGCCACTGACGAGGTCTCGAATGGCCTCCCCTTAGTGACCCTGCGAGAGAAGAACACCAGGAGTAAATACACTGACTTCTCTCTGCAGAGCTGCTGCACACATTTTCCACGGGCTGAATCCAGACTAAAGACAGAACACGGGGAGGCAGCAGCCACCTCTGGAGGTACAGCGTAGCTCAGGGTGGGGGAGGGGGCAGTGATTCGGAAGCCAGAGAGCGGAGTCATATAATACAAGCACAGGCTACTGTGGCTGTTAGCTTTCCGATATTTGTAACAAAGTACCTGAGCTGTTCAAATTGAAATACTCGCTTTGACTCAGAGCTTTGCAAGTCCCAGTCCCGCGGTCTCCCGGTCTTAGTGTCTGGGGCCTAAAATCAGGCAGCATATCAAGTCAGTGCATGACAGATGCAGCCTTTTCATTTCATGACTGGAGTGTGAAGAAGTAAGAGGCCAAAGGCTCAATAGCCCCTGGAAAGGTACCAACCCAGGGATAGGAAGATCTTTCTACCACCGCCCCGAAGTATGGATGGAAGTGCCACGGCCTTCAACTCCTGGGCTTATGGGGAAATTTCTGGATCCAGAAGACAGCAACCTCTGAGTAAATGCGAGTCCCGATTGTGAAGGATGGTCCCAGAGCCCTGGCACGTTTTGTGACTCGAGTGAATGGGGAAAAGCTTTACACTCATAGTTTTCTGTGGAAACGCATGGAGCAAATGAAAGGGGACTGTGGAATGGTAAAGTCTCCGTGACACACACAGAAATCCGGGGCACTTTCTTCAATGTTTTAATGCTTTCTGCATGCCTCATATGTATTTAGTTCCATACATTTTTTTTTTCCAAAATGTTGAGCTCAAAGATTGCATTTAGTACTTTAAAATTGGCAGCACTGTCTAGGTGCTGTGCTGTGCTATATGTGCATCATATGAAGTGATTCTTGGCCCCTACCTGAAAAGCACTGTGAGGTCTGCAAAGCTCTCAATGTCGTTTTCCTGCTGAAGAAGGAGATACAAGAGGAAATCACCTAACCTGACACTTAGGACAAACAGCTAGCAACACACCAGCATGAGGGTGCTTTGAATCCACTCTGAAAAAACTACCAAACATGTATGAAACCACAATATGCAGTGTGAGAAAACTTTGGCCACAAAATATTTGAAATGTAATTCAAAATTTATACTTTAAAATAATGCTTTGATCAGGCCAGGGATTTAGCTCAGTGGTTGCAACGCCTGCCTTGTAAGGGCAAGGGCCCAGGTTCTGTCCCAGGTAACCACATAAAACAATGCTGGGTGTGCAGACTCATGCCCATCATCGATCAGAACCACACACCTCAGTGCCCAATGTGGTGGCTCATGCCTGTAATCCCAGCACTTGGGAGGAAGAAGCAGGAGGTTTGCTGTGAATTTAAGGCTGAGCTCAGAGCCAGCCTGAACTACAAAAACAAACCCTGTCTCAAACAAATAAATGAATAATGCTTTTGTCATTTGAAATCATGACATGTCATTTTGTGAGTAAATTCACTCAAAAAAGAAGTGTATAGGAAAGCATAATATAATTAAATAGTTGTGTGTACAAAATACAGAACTGGAGTCCCAGAAATGTATCAACCTTCCACTGAGGTTTTGACAAGCTGGTTTTGAGAAGCTTCAAACTCCTTGAGGACATGGAAATTCTGGTGATATCAAAGTCGTGATATTGCTATGAGTCATATAAGAAATGCAATGCTTTTCAGAGACTGTCTTACCTATAGGATTACTTATTATGTGGTGAGTATTAGTAGAAACTGTTATCGATTTGTACTGGAAACTGGGAGAAAATATCCAAAGTTCATATCATCAGAGGCTGAAGAGGCAGCTTTATCATAATATCACAAGTACAGTTTCATCTTAATCATTATTTGCCAAATGTATCAGTTTGGACATAAAATTGCCAAATAGATACTTAATATGAAACATTACCTGAGTTAGTGGATCCCTACTAATGAGACCATTATGTATATACTCAGTGAACATTATTAGAATAACTAATTTAGGTCATGATCATTTAGGGGAGGGTTTGGTTGCAAAACTACTGTCAGAAAAGATCATCACAGTGACCTACAGTGAATATATATAAATATATGTTCCAAGCTATAACTGTAGAGAGAATATGTATGTCCTCCACAGCATCAAATTAGCTAAGAAATTATTAAAATTGATGTATGAAAACACTCATTTTATTAAAATTACTTTAAAAGGATATCATATGTGATGTTTCCAGCTGACGTATTTGTTGATGTCACTCCTGTGTGGCTCTGATTTAGTCTTGACCTTCGTGTGCCCTTGAAGGAGTATCCTGATGTTGAATACTTGTGATGGGCCCATTGTTGGTGACCAGCACTTCCAGGCTCTGAGCCTGAAGGGCTTTGACTTCTCAGTGTTGTGTAGCAGTAAATACTGTTGGACTTGATCACCATTGCTCTCTGATGTGCCCGAGCTGGATAGCTTTTCATTTTAATTGTGGTTTGAGTCTACTTACAAAGGTACAAAATGAGTAATCAAAATAACTGAATGGGCTAGGATAATGTCTTTTGTTCCAGAGGCTTTTCTTATTAACATTTTGCTTCTTGTATTAACATCTGATTCCGCATCGCCATCTCAGCTCCCATTTTTATGTAAATAACCACTGACCTCTGGCACCAGAATGCTATTAAAAATGCACACTTGGAAGCACATGTGTTTACTAATTAGAACCATTCAGACGCTTCGCAGAACAGTGAGATCAGCATGCGGGGTGGTTACGTTTTTCAGATTATTGCTTGTTTAACTGAATTCTATCCAATTTTAAATTGCAAATAATGTAAGAGGATATTACTGAAATGCTATTAAAGATTCTATGCTAAATAAATTTAATAGAAATTTGAAATGCTGTACTGGATGACATTTTGATGCTAATGATTGCATGTAAGAAAACCAAGACTTTTTTTGGAAAAAGGTTCACGTTTGTCACACATTTGTTAATACATTAATAAAAATTAATTTTACAGATACTTTTCAGAGGAAGAAGTAAGAGCAACTAAGAAGTATATGAAGAAATGTGCAACATCGTTGGTCATTTGAGAGATGCAGATGAAAACAACACTGAGATTTCATCTCACTTCACAAAGAATGGTTGCTATTTCAGAATTAGCCAGCAACAATAAGGCTGCAGAGAAAAGGGAATCCTTCTACACTGCTGGTGGGATTGTAGACTCATACAACCTCTGTGGAAATCAGTGTGGAGATTTCTCAAAAAGCTAGGATTGCAGGTCCCATTTGACCCAGCCATTGCTCTGCGATGTATATACACAAAAGAACTGAAAGATTCATATCACCGAGACATACGTGCACCCACGTTTATAGCAGCTCAGTTTGTGATTGCTAAATCTTGGAAACAACCCAAATGTCCATCAACTGGAGACTGAATAAAGAAGATGTGGTTCTTTTATAGAATGGACTATCATTCTGCTAATAAAAATGATAAGACTGAGTCATTCATACTAAAATGGATGTTTTAAATGTTTTGAAATGGATGCTTGATAACATCTTCATGAGTGAAATAAATAGGTCACAGATGTGTAAATGTCATCTTTTCTCTGGCATGAGAATATGAAGATGTAAATTAGTTCTAGAGTATATAGTTGATATTGTAAAGTAGAAAATATTTAAAAAGAAAGAGGGTGTAGGGATAAATAACTAGGGGGAAAAGAATGTGATAGTAATAAAGAAAAAGGAAACAAAGCTTATGTATATAGAGGTGGGGGCTGCAGGGCAGGGGGAGGAGAAACAATGAGAATCAAGTCGTGTCATATTCTGGTACAAACTCTCAATGTTGAAGGCAATGATGATGTGTATTCATAATGTATCAATAAAGATTTGAATTAAAAAAACAGATCTTATAAGGTCATTCTTTGAAAGCTGTCAATTCCAAATTTCAACTGTTTTTTTAAGTTTTTAATGTCTAATTTTTTAATGTTGAGCCCTTGCAGAAATATTACATATTAATCTATTTATCATGTATTTGAATAGAGTAAATATGAATAAATTGGAATTACTTTAATACTTACAAATCATGTCTTCTGTTAAGAAAGCAATATCCTGGTTATCTTACTAATAATTTAGGTAGTATGAGCTAACTTTAAAACTGAGATGTAAAATTAATAAGCATTTGTAAGTGGATATTTAAAACAGGTTGAGCTTCCTATATCTGTCCTAGTCAGATAAATTAAGCTGATATGAATGTACATTCTAGTTGATTATAATCACTACACCATCTTGATATGTATGTACTGACAGTTTCAAGAGATGAAGTAAACATATCTTTCTAATACAAATATAGAAGACTTTCAGCTTAAAAACAGAAAATAGAAATGCACATCTTTGAGGATCTTACTCCCAAACCAACAACCAAAATTTTATTTTAAAAAATTTTTATATAATTCTTGACACTTTTCTTGAAGGTTTAGGTATATAAACCTCAACAATAGGTCTAAACCTCCATATTTTGTAGGACTGATTTAAATTAACATTACATGGTAAACTCTTTCATAAGACCATAAAAGAGTTATTATTTTTAATAACTTTATATTATGTTAGGCATCATAATTTATTTAACCAAACCCTTCCCAACTGACATTTTTGTTGATGGTATTATTGTGATGCCATAAATAAAGTCATGAAAAACAACTTTTGTACATCTTCATACTTTTCCAATTACTTTTCTTTGCATAAGTCATTAGGGGTAACATTATTAGGTCATGTTATATGCACATTTTTAATTTTATGCATATTGCCTTTCAAAAAGGTCAAACAAATTTCCACAGTAGTCAAAAGGTGTTTTTCCACATGCCCACCCTGACTAAAATGGGCCAAATTGCTGGTTGATAGAAATGAAGTGTCTGTCCAAATTTAACAAAAGTACTGATGACTGCTGACATCTTTATCTATACTGTAGTTTTAGACACTTTGAAGATCATATTTATTTGTCATGTATGTGAAAAATTTTCCAAATAATTTTTCTTTAATCTTGTTTACAATCATAAGTATTAATATTTTGAATGAAGAAGTTTTAGTTTTTGCATTACTATTTAAAGAATTTCCAAGTTTCTAAGTACACATGAATATGTTCACTGCTACTTCCATGGTATGAACTCTATGTTAATATTTTATATTAAAAATTCAATACTTTCCTCTTTCCCCAATAATTTAACTTCCTATATTCAGGTGCTTTTCTCTAAAAACCAAGGAGAACATGTCTTTTTAAAATACAGCAAACAGAAGGTGCTTATGTTCTTCAACATTCATTTTCCAGTGCTAAAATCTCCTTTTACCATGGTAAATGGTCTTTTGCTCTTCATCTGAGTCAAAAGCTCTTTTGGTCATGAGCTCTGGTTGGTGATCACCAGCTTCATCTCATGCATATTTTATGGGTACATTTTGTATTTGTGGTCACAGAACATTTTTCTGAAAAAACACTCGACCCATATCTACTGAGAAAGTTTTGAGCTCGTGGTTCTAAGAATATTTTAGGATGTAATAGTAGAGGATATCACATGCTCTCAAATGAAAAATGATAAAAGTAACTATTGCATTATTATTGCTTTTAGAAGATATCAGCATCAAGTCTGTTTAAAGTAAAAATTCTTTAAACACAAATCACTTTACAAGTATTATTTCTTAGAGAATGTGAGGTTGTCGATAGATACGTGGATAAAGAAATTTATTACGGATGGGCAGTAGAATATTGCTGAACCATAAAAACGCATGTTGTGATGAGTCATTCTGAACTGCCTGAGTCGAGGTGGAGGACACTAAGAGAAACAAGTCCTGCAAGGAAAGACAAATACCATGTGTTCCCTTTTCTGTATGGGAATTAAAACAGCTGATCTCCTAGCGCAGAAAATGGAACTAGGAGGCGGTGGCTGTGGTTAAAACTGGTGGGGAGTGTGAACAATGGTTACCTGATGGAGAGGGACAGATATAATAACTCTCAGTGTTCTCTAGAACAACTGGATAACTTGTTGGCTTCGGTGAACTGTATATTTCAAAATAACCAGAAGAGGAAATTTTGGATAATCCCAACATGAAGAAGTAATAACACCAGAGGTGACAGATATGCTGGCAACCTGATCTGATCCTAACACATTCTAAAAATGTACTGAAATAGTGCAATGTATTTTGCGAATGTATATAATTAAAATATGTCAGTGAAAATAGAAATTCATTTAAAAATAAAATGTTTTGACACTGTCAAAACTTCTAATATTTCAAACATGCACTTTCATTTCTGTTAATATGATACTCTATTATGAAAATATTTTTAAGAAATTGTCAATGTAACAGTTTCTTATGAGTAGCATGTTACATTTAACTACATATAATATGAGAGAAACAAACCTGCAGAAATGTGAATCTGCAAGTACAGAAAGAAACGGATTCAGAGGATATGAAGAGACAGAAAAACGCCCAACAGAGGAGAACTGTGACCTCCTGAGAAGACGGAGTCAGGAGGCCTGACCAGCCAGAAGGACAGCGTGAGAAAGGCGCCCAGGAGAGGCTTAAATGATGTGGGAGTTGAGGGAGGCTTCTCTCTGGAAATAACTACCGATCAAAAATCCCAAATCAAAAACAAAAGGTACACAGAGAGACCAGTGAACAAGTGAGAAAATAAAACAACCAATGATTTATATAAAAAAGATATATAAGGAAATACATACCATCAGTAATGTGGTTTTTCAATGCATGATTTTCATAGATCATTAAAAAATCAAAATTACTGTTCTCAATTAAAGAAAAATATATTATTTGAGATGTTGGTGCCCAGGAATAAAATATAAGGTGCAAACGATGAGGTATAAAAACTATGTCTGCTGTACTAAAACAACTGCTAAGTAGAAATGTCCATGAATGGAAAATCACACTTCAGAGTGTTAGGGATTCACAATAAATAACAGGAAGAGCTTCTAGAAGGACTGACAAGGCTGCCTGTAAGGAAGGCAGCATGCAAGAAAATGAGTCCAGTCCTCCCTCTGCTCTTATTATCTTGTAATAAGTTACGATCTTTCTTACAAAGTCAGCATCTTTGCTTTATTTTGAAACAAATAATCATTGTAAAATAATTTTTTGAAAAGATTTTCATCTGAAATATCATGAGCAGCCTGCTGCTCAGTGAAGCTGATTTCTATGATTAAGACACAATATCCCTCGTTAGAACTATCTTTGTGTTGAAGTACAATTGGAGAATGTCAATCTGGTTAACTTAAGTGTTGCTTTCATATAGAATATTAATATTTTCTGTCTGTTTTGTTATCCTTTAAAAACTCTGATCTTCATGAAAGCATTATTTCCCCCCATCATTTTTATCTTATGGCAGTTTTAAATGTGATACAATTTTAAGACTTTTGAAAAAATGATGATGGGAAAGACGCCATCTTCAAAAGGAGCCACTTTCATTCCCAAACCAGCTTGTTTTCTCTGGTGCCAGCAGTTTTTCTTTCTTTCTTTCTTTTTTTTTTTTTTTCCTGTTTTGACTGACTTTTTTTCTCTTTAGCCTGAATTAATCAAAGTCGAGGTATTCTCATTTTCTATATTCAGTGTAAAAGTAAAGAGTTAAGAGCAGGAATTCCCTAAATCCCCAGAAATCCATCAGTGGAGGAATTGTGTTCAGAGAGATGCAAGGACTGGACTGTGGGCCGATTACTTCTGTTGCTGCCAAAAAAACAGTCAGCCAACGCGTTCTTTCAGTTCACATGAAATTTAAACACACTCGTATCAGAGACAAGCAGTTTCATTTTACATTTAATATTGCATCACATTTACAAAAGTGGGCAAAACAAAGAAGTTGGTGACAGTCAACAAAAAATTGAAATATAAGGAAGCTTCATGGTGTCCGCTGGCACTTGAGATATAAAAACAGTTTTCAGATGGGAAAAAGCTCATGAAACAGAGGAAGCAAGAGGAAGAGAAAGGGGAGGAAGGGGACACAAAGAATGCTGATTGTTCCACGTCAGTACCAACCACCCACCATGACTGGCATCATTATGTACTCCAAACAAGCGTAAATAAACTGTAAAATCTGTTATTAAAATAAAATACCTATAAGTGTGAAGATTTTACAGTGTTTTCTAAATCACTGCAGATAAAAATGAAAGTTAATGAATAACATAGAGATTCAAAATCACGTCAGACATTGATCTGGCATGAAGGCCATCTTAAATTTCTAATTCAGGTATCTACTGTGGGCAATGGGCAGAATCACCGCGGATACTTCACTCTCTGTGGTTCTCAGTCGTAGGTCACTGGGCATTCAGTTGACACAACAGCTGTATAAAAAGAGCCTCTGGCTTTTGTGACTCCTGAATTCAGGACTTTGACTCTATACAGTGATACTTCTGTTCATAAACTAATTTGTTTCATGATTATGAAAAATATGGTTACGTTCATGCTCCTATGGAAAAAAATGGCCCTAGTCATGTTTGTCACCCAATGTACAGTTTAGAAACAAAAACAAAATTTCAGTTAATACCTCTATTGGTGAATTAATGTGTTTGCAAACAGAAGTGTTCATGAACTAAAGTTCACTGTACATGTGATTGACATGTCAAAGCACAGGGGTGCAACTGGTTTAAGCTATAATATATTATGCACCATTCCATGTGGGAGATGGGTAGCTATAAATCTACTCAGAGTCCCCAAAGGCAAATCATTCATGACACTTAACATCAAGAAGCCAAAGTACCAGTGTCTTCTGAGTTTCAATGATAAGATTATTAAATAGATGTATAAGTATCAAGTAGTCATTTAATGTATTGAAATGTACCCGTTTCATTGAAGGGATATGTGTGCCATCTAAGATTTTTCTAAATAACCACACATTCAATTCTGACTTCAGTGTGAGCAATGCATTGATTCATATTATCATTCATGGTTTGCTATTCTGCTTGAGTCTCTTAATTCCAAGTACATAGTGAACATTTTACTTGTGTACATAATTATATTATCTAATTTATTGTTATAATGTTTGAATATGACTTTCTTATTTTATATACTGACTTCTAAACCTCTGTTAGTTCCCATCATCTGATTTTTCAGCTATTTGGAGAAGGGCGTGGCCTGCAAAAATCTGCCTTTGCTCTTTAGTCTGTTCTGAAAATCATTCCTATATTTACTTTAATGAAGACGTTTTTCACCGTGTTACCTTCGTTAATAAATGTTCTGTGTCCCTGGCTGGTTAAACACTAGCCTGGATATTTCAGTGAGATCGACTTGGCATTAGACTGTCATTTCAATGAGAGCGCTGGGCAAAGCTTCCGTGAAAACCGATGTGTTCAGTAACAGTGTGGCGTATATTGTGCTATTTCTCCCACAGCCAGAATTCACAGGTCCCAGATCACAGATACAAATGCTGACACACTCTTACTGTTACATTTAGTGGCTCACTAGCTAAACTGCCACTTCCTGGTGTTGTGAGCTTACACTCTGCTGGCATTCAGGCCTGACTTCCATAGAGACGAATTCTTCCACCAAAAGACACAGGAAGAATTCCAGTGAAGTGACAGTAAAGATTGTTGTCCTGGCGTGTGGGAAGTCTCATGCCTGTAAATGATCAGAGAGAAAGGGGCGTCATGCTGGCTGGAGTGAGTGATCAGAGGAAGAGCAGTGATTGGACTGCTACTCCAGAACTGTGGCAAGAAACAATCTCTCTGGAAAATGGGAGAGCGCCTAGCATATCAGTTAGTATCACCTTGTCCTGGGACACAGTCAACAGAAACAAAATCCACCAGATCCAATCAAGAACATCGATGGCTTAAATCATTCATTAAGTTTGGGTCTAATATGGTTGCGTAGTGTAAAGGACTACAAAATGCGTTGTGGGACAGGGGAGTTTTAAACTCAGCTAGATTTTAACTAGTTATAGAAACAAGGGTTTGATTATCATGTGTACTTCATTCTGATTTTGCTTGAAAATACAAAATCTAGAGAAAAAGTCTGACTTTAAGGGGATGTATATGGATGACGAGTTGAAGGAATGAGACTTCTGATGGAGAGTCTTACTTTATCTTGGCTGAGTCCCCTTACCCTGATATTTGGCAAACATTATGTCTCCAGGAAGGTTCTTTAGGCAGTTTAATATTTAATTCAATAGATTTGAGTAAAGTAGGCCATCCAACATGTGGTGAGTTTCCTCCAATCATTTGAAGACCTAAATAATAAAGACCAATCTTACTGAACAAAGATTTCAGTCAGCTTGTGGATTCGAACCCTTTCCAGGCTAACACCATCAGGATTTGGATTTGTCTGCCCTCAGAAATCATGTTTGCCAAGTCCTTACAACAAACAAACATCCTGCTGATTGTGTTTCTCTAGAAAACCCTGACTCATGTGTCTTCCCTATAGATAAGATACTTCACAGTTTTCATATATACATGGGGGGGGCAGGGTCATGCTTTGTAGTTCAGGTTGGCTCTGAATTCAGTGTATAGCCCAGGCAAGCCTCGTACTCACAGCAATCCTCCTGCCTCTGCCTCCTGAGTGCTGGGATGACAGCAGTCAGTCACCACGTCTGGCATTCTGATATGTGGTGCTGGGGATTGTACACAGGATCTCACACTTGCCTGGCAGACTCTGGAACCATGGAACTAAATCTCTGGTCCCATTTTTATATTTTTAAAATATTCAGTATGATTCATTCAGCCGATTAATGGATACTTCCCATAACATGAAACATTTTCTTCTTGGGCATAGTTTCTATCCTGAATTTTATTATGCACTCACTATATTATCATGGCTCTTAATAAGTATTTTACTTCTACTTTCATGTATTCATCAAAGGAATATGTCTAACTGATTTTCATTTTTTTCAACCCTGTGGCAACATCTAAAACACAAACATTTTTAGGATAATCTTAAAAAGCAACACATTTCCAATTTTGTGATATAGTTAAGCTATGAAATTGTGTTCTTGAAATTATATTTCTGAAGTTCTTAGCATTCCTAAGAAAACTCAGAGAAAAATACTGAAGAAATACAGAACAGTTTTACAAATAGAGTCAGAACAAAGTTTACAACAAGTAAGGCACTGTAGATGAATAAAAAATAGTTTTGCAGAAAGAAGTAGACAATTAAAGTCATTGGTCAGTTTTCCCATGAACTTCTTCTTTACCACCAACTACCTATGACTATGTCTTGCCCCTACACATGCTTCCAAGAAAAGAGGAAAACAATCATTTCTATAAATAATGAGGACTGGATAGTATGAAAAAAAAATAAGAAAAAATTTCAATACAGATTTTCACAGTTCAAATAAGTTAACTGAAGATGGCTCACAGAACTAAAAGCAAATTGAAAAACAAAAATACAAACAAAAACCTACAAAACTCCTGGACAAAACATAGAAGAGATGTTTCTCAAGAGAACGGAACATAAACCAGTGACCTGAAGAATATATTTAGGAAAAGTATGTTTAATAAAGGTCTGTCACCCAAAGGACAAAAAGAACACAGATTAGGTAAAGTAAAATGACAGTGAGATGTTGCCATGTACAAACTGTAAGGATTAAAAGCCAGGACCTACGAGAGCCTGGGTGATTTTGAGACTGTGGCACAAATCCCATCCACTGCTCAAGGGCATATGAATTAGTACGGCCACCTTGCATGACAATTCTGAGGATTCTTAATAAGCTAAACACGCTCTTTATATATGACTCTGAAAATCATATTCCTTGGTATTTACCCAAAGGAAGTAAAAATTTACATACGCACAAAAACCTGTGAACTCATCATTATTTATAATGACCCAAACCTGTAAACAATCGAGTATGTAAGTAGCTAGATAAGTGGTTAGGTAAACTATAGTGCACCCAGATAATAGAAATGTTTTTTCAGTACGAATAAAAGGAGAGCTACCAAGCCACGGAGCCATAGAATAATTTTTTTTCACTGCACTGGGCACTGAACCAGGGCCTCTATCCTGAAGAGCAATTCAAAAAAGACTACTTCATGAGTGATTCTAACAACATGACATTCTGGAAAAGCTACAACTATGGAAACAGTAAAAAGATCTGGAGTTAGGGCGGCAGAACTGAACGGGAAGAGCACAGAGGATTCTTAGGTCAACAAAATGCCTTCGCATAGCCTTGGAATGTTGGGTACATGTCATCCATTTAGCTGGACACAAACCAAGGACAACATCCATAGTGAACCTGCGTGTGCACATTCAGTTACTGCAACGTAGTGTCACACAGCAGAGATATATAAACAGACTAAAGTCATAGTTAGGGGGTCTGGGAATTCCACAATCAAAACTGGAACTGGAAAGGGAACTGGAAACTTAATATACAATTATTTTCATCCAGTATCAACCTTTAACAGGCTCGATTTTCTATTTTACTCTGCATAAAATTTGCATAGTGGACTTGAAATGCTTTGCTTTGCTGATCTCAACATGATTTTCGTGGTAAGAACTTTTCTTATAATCCAAACTACTTGAAGATAAAAACAAAGTATGAATGAATAAATATCAAACACATGTCACAAATGTAACACTTGAAAAGCCTATTAAGAAAAATGGAACACATTTTAGGAATAAAATAGTATGTGGACGAGGAGGTTCCAAGAAAAACTAAAAATATCTAGTGTCTCATCTCTCTTCTAAATTATGCCTAATTACATAGGTAATGCTGTGTCTAGATATATTACAGTTGCAATTATGTATTTTTTTCTTAAAACAG
The DNA here is from genome assembly GCA_004026965.1 of Petromus typicus. Classification (NCBI taxonomy): domain Eukaryota; kingdom Metazoa; phylum Chordata; class Mammalia; order Rodentia; family Petromuridae; genus Petromus; species Petromus typicus. The sequence continues at coordinate 5,375 of PVIR01008937.1, read as the reverse complement.
TGAGTATTAAATGTGCTAATCTATGTAAGTATTTATGGAATTTTACACAAATTAGAGGACATAATGGTCTAAAGTTTAAGTATTTTTGTCTTTTTTATTCACTTTATATTGATTCTACTTATACATAAACCAAACCATTTATGTAAATATTAATGTAGAATACTACAATAACAACACAAAGGTTAAAAGAGCCTTTAATGACTTCAACTATTTATTTTTGGAAGTAGACGACTTACTCTCTTGGTAACTATATATTGTTTTTGAAGCTCTTGTTTTAATGAATAACAGAGAATCCAATAGTGGGGAAAGACTGTACCTCCCATCGTTATATAGCTCCAAATTGTACAGAAAAATGTTGGATTATAGAAAATGAATCAGATGATCTAGACCAGAGGCATCTTTGCTTCATCTCTCTCTCTTTCTCATCTTACATATCTGTTAACAATTAAGAAGAGGAAAAAAATAGTCTATTCTTTGAAAGCCACATTAATATTCTTCATCAAATGGGATAAATATTATATATTGGTTTTTAATAATCAGAAAATGCCATCTTAAGATAAAATTTAATGCCAAAATAGAAATATTTTGACACAATATCATGTTTCTATCCCTTTTCCTGAATCTTCAGAGCCTACCGTGTCCAGGTCATAGGAACACAGAAACCAAAAGAATAATTTTCACTCTCTAAGTTCTCAAGTGTGGATCCCATTTGAATATATACATGTATATTGGAATTTGAAATGAGGACCTCACAGAAATACAGGTACAATATCGCAGAGAGTTTGAAAGTAGATGGAGCACCACGGGAGATACATTGAATTGATGGTTCATCAGATGGAAGAGGAAGAGCTATAGTAGGTACCAATTCCATCCAAAAGAATGATCTTATAAGCAACACAAAGGCAGGAAAGATATAGGAACTCAAGGTCTAGAGGATCTGTACATACATAGGTATGGCTGTGAGACACACACATTATTAAAGCCCTGCTACATCACATCAGAAATGTGAATTTTATTTTACTGAGACAGTGAAAACTACTTTACTCAGCCAAGGTCATCTAGCTTTTCTAGAAAAATTAATATGATAGTAGTACTGAGCCATGATTTTCAATTACTTTTTGTGTGGCAGTCTTCATTGCAACATAGATTGTGAGTATACTGCAGCTTTTTGGATTGAGCTGAAGAGTTATAGCCATTTACAATGATTCTCTAACTTTAATATGGGTATGAACCTCCTGAGCATTTTGGGGAAGCCAAGTGTGATTCATTTGTGCATCTCTAACAATGTCCACCTGAATATAATGAGCAAAATAATATTATTCTTTGTTTAGCCAAGAGAAAAAAAGCAGTCAATGGTTTCAATTATTGTTCTCTACTTCTGGAAAAAGACTTGGGTATTTCTCAAATAAAGAACCTAGTATGTATAATGTAATAATAATAATAATAATAATAATAATAATAATAATATAATATACCCCAAACCAGAATCTGGTATAATATCATCTAATATTACTACTATCAAGTTTAAGTAAAACTCATAAAATTACAGTATTAAGTTCATCTGTGCATGAAACTTTTTCAACATGGCTATCTAGAATTCAAACAAACTGCATATGGACTACTGACAGAAAAGCTCTGCAGTAAAGTTTTGACAGTTCAAATATTCAAAATACTCAGAATTTTTTTGAAACTCTGGATGCATTTTATTAGTTTGCTTGAATAGTTCTAATAAGAATTTCAAGATAATCTTTGTAAATCCCCAGTATCTTCCTTTTATTTCTCAAAAGGAGTTAAAAAGAGCATCTAAATATTGCTGTTTATATTGATATGTAAATCTGTCCATATATATTTTATACGGACATGTAAATGAAGGAGCTGAAGCAATTCACCTATCTGCCCCTTGGATAGACGTATGTAGCCCTCTTAAGACGACAAGAATTGAGGACACCTGCTTAGCATAAGCAGCTTATTACAATGCAATAAAGAAGGGACTGTCTTTGTGAGCGATTTTTCTCATAGTATTAACATCCTGATAGCAAAACAACAGAGCACAGATAGAGCCCTTTGCCCCTGTGGACGGTCTAGCGTTTTCTGCCATGTGAATCAATACACAGGGCTTTAATGGCTATAGAAAAGTTAATACTTATCAAGTAGAATGAATAATTTCTCTTAGATTTGAAAGGAAAATTCATGGAAAACAATACAGACTTCTCAGTTGGGAACCACTTTCATGTTGCTCCTAACTATATAATTTTTAGAAAGCAAAGATCTGCCTATTCTTCATTTTTTTATTTCTAAGTTTTCATTATAAGATCTTTTCAGGTTTATCTCACAGGATGGTGGCCATACAAGAATGAGAGGGATGATGTGCCAAATTTACCTGTATATAAATATCACCTTATCCTCTGAGTGCACTGAGTTTATTATGACTGATATCAGTGCTCAGATGGTTTGGGAAAATGTGCCCACAGTGATCATGGATTTTTCTGTTTTTAGATGATGTTTAAGGATGGCATATGAATCATTTATCTGTAAACTTTTCATTACTAACTAAAGTTATGTTGTTAACCCATATTTTATCATCTCACCAATTTATTTACCTTTGTTTTGGTTTGATTTAGTGGGTTTGGGGGACAGGGTTTTGCTATGTAGTTCAGGCTGGCCTTGAATTCACTATTGGTCCAGACTGACCTCCAGCTCATAGTGCTCCTCCTGCCTCAGCCCTCAGGGTACCAGGACTAGAGGTGTGCATGTCCATACCTGCCTATATTTTCCTTTTAGCATGAATGCAAATAGAGGTGGAGGGAGGTATCTTTTAAAAAATTAAAAAAAAAAAAACCTTCTAGTCCAACAAACTTCTACTTATAGTCAATTTAGAGTAGGTAAGATGCAGTTTTGTTTTGATAATTGTATGCTTATTTGAACATTAAAAAATCAGAAGAAAACGTGAAAACTTTTGATTTCCCTGTACTCTTTCATAGGTGACCCTGTATAGCCTCTCCCTCTGTGAGGCATGCTTCTGCTCCAAGGGGTGAGGAATATGCTGATTCATTGTAAAACATTACTGGCTTCCTGTTGTGGGCACTGCGGGGCCTGCACTGAACTGCTGCTCAGGGTGGTCCCTTTCCTCTCCCTCACTGAGGTATCCTGAAACTCTCTACAGTACAAATTAACCTGCAGAAGGTTAACCTGAAGAATTAACCTGCAGAAGGCTGCTGGTGTCATCAACTCTTCCCATTTAATAGAGGAAAAACCTTCAGTGTATTTAATGGAGACTATTGATTTCTTTAATTTCTACCAAACAGATGAGAGAGATAATTTCAAATATTTCATTTTGTATTCTTTTTGACATGATCAGTTTTGCACACATTAGCAAATTCCTTTCCAATTTCCTACTATCACTTTATAAAGAATCATCGCCTGGGCAGGAGAATATATATTTACTCTTTCCATTCTCTTGAAGCAATTTTTAACAATTGACTGGTCCCCTTTTGAGTTAGAGTAAAATAAAATTTTTAACACATGAAAATTCTGTAAATAAAAATTGTAATCTAAATACAGTAAACTCAAAGTAAAATGTATATGGTAAAAGACACAGGTATTAATGACCCTAAACATTCTTCTTTTTACTGTCAAAGCACTTGTCACATGTATGGAAGCAGTTCTGGAAATGCTGTTTCATGAGAGTCTTTACTCACACCATACTGCTTGCCACGACGTCCCGAAACGATCTAGAACTTTAACCTACTATGATCATTTTGACTTTCGGGAAGAACTACAGATCCAATCCATCAGACGGATGAGAACACTCTCCAGAACAGATGTGGAGCTTTGTAAATTATCTGCCATAAACATATTAGTTTTCTAGTGCTGATGGACCATCAGGCGAAAGGAGATATTGATGATTCAAAACACACAGAGGGATAAGTCTCAGAAACAGATCCAGAGGCTGCAGACGTGGGCTGTAGATGACAGAGAGAGGTTGCATCTCCTAAGGATACAAGCACCAGATCTACTGGACTCAAATGGTATAAAGAAAATAGATATTGGCAAATATTATAAAGGGTAGTTCTCACACAGCATCTACTATTGATCTGAAGGAAAGGGAACATTTATCCAATGAGACTGAGGCCTTGTTATTTCCACTTTAAAAAGGAGAAGAGGATGCAGAAGCAAAGAAATCTCATGGATGGGTGCAACTACATACAAATGTCTTCACGATGTGTAGAGAGTGTCATGTGACCACACAGCAGAGCAGATATATCAAAACAGAGAGAGAGGAAGCCAGGTGCAAGTCTCTTTCAGGTTAGGCCTCCCAGGGTTCTGGGATTGTAGGCTCAGACTGTCACACCAAGCACTGACACCTTTTTCCATTTTTGATAATCTTTGGCTGCATTCATTGCAGATAATTACATTTTATAATAATATTTGGAAAGTATATTTTTTCATAGCATTATTTTGTAAAAATCCTGGATTATGTCATATAAAGCAAAACACATAATGAGAAAACAGAAAGGACACAATAAGACAGATAGCAAATGAAATACAGAAAATCACCGAGCCAGCCAGCCTTCTGTAAGAGGAAATGTTGTTAATGGATACATTGCAATACACAATGACTCATTTTCATGATGAGCATATGAAGAATACTTTAACTTCTTAGTTTTAATAGTTCTTCATTGTGCAAACTAAATATATCCCTTGGTATTACATTAAAACAATGACAAAAATGGGGAGAGTTTAAAAAGCTTTTTAAATCTGATTTCAACATTTCTTCCATTATTGTGTTTCATTCAGTGAGTGGACCAAGCATCTCTTCTGAGGCTGGTTTTCTTTTTTTTTTTTTCTCAGACAGACAGAAAAAGTGGATTTTATTGTGCATTGCTCTCCAGTGAATGTTCCTTGTGATTGAGTTGTCTCCTTTCAGAGTTGCTAGACAAAGTGATTATAACAATTAGAGGAATATGAGCTAATTTAAGTAAAGAAAAATGTAATTGCATCATTTCTTTTGTCTGTGATTTTAAGAAATCTTAGCACACTAGCCAAAGTACCAAAGTAATGTGATTGATGTATTCTCAAGTTGTTCATACTTGTATCTGAAAAGCTCGGGGACTAACATATGCATGATGGTATTATACCATTCTCTCCTGAGATCATATATGATGTTTCTAGATATCTAATTCAGTTATCTCACAAGATTGGACATTATTATGGCAAAATATTATTGCTGTCTTACTGAGAAAATATCTTTCAGGATGGAGATAAATCTATGAAAGAGCTGACTACAAGCCCAAATTATTGTGGGCACTCTGTCACTGGAATCCAAGAAAACCAAGAGCATTATTGAATAATAGCATACACCTTTTATTAAATTG
>PVIR01008936.1:0-54992 GCA_004026965.1 Petromus typicus | reverse complement strand
TCAATGTAAAATAAGGTGAAAGGGGACAATGTTGAGATTGTAACAAAAAAGTAAGGAAACAAATTTTATGTATATGGGGGGGTGGTAGGGTAGGTAGGGCTATGGGAAAAAATGAGAATTAAGTTGTGTCTTATACTGGTACAAATCCCCATTATGGAGTGCAATCATGATGTGTATATTTAATGTACCAATAAAGATTATAAAAAAAAGAATAAAAAAATCATATAAATATTCAAAGGGCACAAGGAACTGTATTGATACAATAGAATCTGAAGAAAAGTAAATTGTTTTATTACCGTGAGCCCTCACCATCAGTTCTTCTATGTGAAAGAACAATGCTTAAGATCATTGAGAAGAAAACCTCTTCCAGGAGATTGGAATGTATCAGGAGATGGGATCAGGAAAGGATTTGTCCTTGAGCTGACAAGAACAAGACAATAAGTTCCAGAGAAGGGAGATGACTAGTATATATTTAAGAATAGTCCTTAGGAGGCCATAATGTCATTTTGCCTTACCATCACTGGCACCTTTTTTGCTAATTTTACAGACCCGAAGACTAAGACCTAAGACCAAGGTCACATGGAAGTAAGTGGCAGAGCCAGGACTTGAACCTATAGCTACTTGGCTTTTTCCACTTCCACATAGAATATATTCAGAGAAAGGATAGATTCAATAGAAAGCCTGGCTTGAAAATCTCTCCCATGAGACAGGGAGGAAAAAATAACTCATAGCCCACAATGAAAAGGAAAGAGGAGACTTTCTCCTCTAGTAACAATGCACAGAAGTGTGAAGAACAAGCAAAGTTCCTGCAACAGGGAGCTCAGAGCAAGCATTTGAGATGGGCCTTGGTTTCTCTACATGCCGGAAATGCCAGGTAGTTTAAACACATGACTGTCAGCCCTGGCTTACTTTGGAAGCATCTAGGAGCTCAATAAAAATGCTCATGTTTGGGGCTGGGGATTTAGCTCAATGGTTCCGGCACCTGCCTTGCAAGTGCAAGGGCCTGGGTTTGATCTGTGGTAACCACACACAACAATGCTGGGCATAGAGACTCACGCCCACCAGCAATCAGAACCACATAGCACAGTGCCGGGCATGATGGCTCTTGCCTGCAATCCCAGCAGTCAGGAGGCAGAGACAGGGGGATTGCTGTGAGTTCCACACTTGCTTGGGCTACATAGTGAGCTCAAAGCCAGCCTGAACTACAAGCAAGACTCTGGATAAATTAAAAAAAAAATGCTCATGGTTGAATTGCTCAAGCAGTTTAGTTAAAATCTATGGTATGAGGCAGAGGTGCAGGTAAATTTGTCTTGTTGTACAGATGACTCTAGTAATTTACATGCTCAAGTAAAAGATACTGCCTTAGGGAAACCACAGGTGGAAACAGCCAATCACTGATTAGGAATCACTAAGGAGAGAGGCCATTGCCTGCCTCCAGTGGAACTCTACTGGAAGTAGAAGGCTCGGTCATTATCAAAGTCACTGTCACCCTCCCTCAAGTATTAGTGGGGGACTGGCTGAAAAGAATCAGAGCAGCGCTAGGAGCCTTAGCCCTGGACTGATAAAAAGGCAAATTCAGTTGTCACCTGTACTACACACCACTGTTTGATTTGGGGTAAGTTCAACCAACCTCTCTTGAGTCTGTTTCCTAATCCATAAATTGGGATAATGTGTGTCTTCCTCTTAAGCTCAGTGAGGCAGTGTGAGGAAAGGTCTGTCACAGGGGAGCACACTTAGCAAGGACTCATATAAAGGTAGCTCCAAGTTCCCAATCCAGAAAATATTTACATCCTGAATATCAAAGCCTGTCTGGGATAGGAATGTGCAACGCTCACTAACTTCTGAGAGATGACAGGAACTGAGTAGGTGAAGGGTGCAACTCACTAGAAGTCAAGGCATCCCACAGACCTGCATTCCATGTCTCTGGGCTCCTGAGAATTCATTAGGGCAGACAGATGAGATACTGAAGGGGTATGAATGTCCATGAGGCCACAAGAGCATCCAGTTCCTCCTTCCCAGAAAAAAAAGATCTTACTGAACATGTGTCTGTTGTTTAACTACATTGCCTTGTACTACAAAGCAGTCACGTAGGACTTGAGCTGGATCAGAGAAAGGAGCTGAGGGATTCGAGTTCTCAATAACCAGGCTGCCATATAAAGAAATCTAGACAAGAATGATAGATGAAGAGAGAAACGGAGAGACAGAGAATGACAAAAAAGAGGAGGACAAAGAAAAAGGGAGAGACAGAGAAAACCAGAATTAAAAGGAAAGATAGGGACACAAGGGTGGAAAAAACCAGAGAGAAAGATCTTTAGAAGGAGAACCCAAAAAGGAAGAAGAGGGAGGAGAGAAACAGTAGGGATCCACGCAGAGGCCCTTACCAACTGCCTTCAAGGAGGCATACTTGTTGAGCTCTTTTCCTGGTGGCTGCTGTTCATAGGGGTTGGAGATCTGGCCCAGGTTGGGGTACGAATGCGGGTGGCCCATCTGTTGCAGCAGAGGAGATGTGGGTACTGCATTGTTCATCTGGGTGGTATCTGAAAATGAAGGGACAGAGAGACGGTCAGAGACAAGACAGAACCTTCTACCCAATTCCTTTATCATCAAATCCCTTGAAACAAAACCTCTCCACACTCGCTGGGGATGTGCATGGCAGAACAGCAAAGCCTGTGCAGATGTATCCAAAACAACCAAATTCGTCACCTGCACTGAAGAGTAACTGAGGACAGATGGATGACATCACCTTCAAAGGCAGGTATGTGCTCAAAACATCTTGCCATTTCTATCAATAGACATGTTAAAATCCTAAAATTTAGGGGCAATTTTGTTAACAAAGCAATATTTGTACAGAAAGATGTTCAACCTCTGATATAATCAATGAAATGCAAATCAGAAGACAAATGATAAGGTATTTCTTTGCCAAGAGACTGGGATAGGAAAGGCCTGGAGAACACTGATACTTGCAAACATGTTAGAAAAAGAAAGTCCTCTTAAGTACGTGATCTGCCTGAAACATACTATGACTTGTAAAAAGGAAGTTAGCGCAGTGTATTGAAATTCAAAGTACCAAACAATAACTATTTCTAGGGACTGAGCCTACAGAAAACATAAGCACCAGAATGTATGGATATCTGTTCAGACATATTTTTGTATGATTGCACTGTTTCCTAGTATAAACTAAAAACATAAAAATAAGCTGAACTCTTGTTAAGATGGAAATTCTTTAAAATTGCTGTACATACATTATATACACTAAATAGATTGTAAAATATCTTGCAACTGGTAGAAAAATGCATTAAAATACATTTATAGATGTTACAGTGGAAATGTTCTTATGGCTTCTACTGAAGCAAGCTTCAAAATAATACAAATAATACAGCATTTTTCTTGAAGGAAAAACTCTATGCCTATTTTTGTGTGCTTGAGTTTGCATAAGACACGTAAGGAATATTGGCTATTAGAAGGGAAGATGATTCATGGGAAAGGAAGTTGCAGAAAGTTCAGCTAAGGAAATAGCTTTGGAGATGAGATGCGGAGGAAAAACAGAACGCTAGTTGTGTGTGATAGTAAAGGTATTTGGGTGAAGTCAGCCAAAGGCTTGTGTTAGAGGGAAATAAACATGTTCAGGACTGAGAGATGGTGCTTGAGCACGCATAGCTGTAGGATACAAGCGAACAAAGTAGAGCAAACTTGTCCTAGAAAGGTTGGCAGGACTTGAGAGAGCTTGGTAAGGGCCCTGCCTTCATCCTGACAGCAAAAGATGGGCAAGATAAAATTGGACATGAGGAGTGTATGTGAAATGGTGACGGTTCAGTTTCAGCCAGGAACTGTGTTCTCTTCAGTGTCAGGAAGCACCGGCATGGATCCAGATACACCTCACGCTCAGCTGGAGGTACTTCAAAATGTCCCTTATGCAGCTTGTGCAACTACCTACCCATTTCCCTGCTGTCATGAATGCCAACTGCTAAAAACTCCCAGCTGTCCCTAGTTTCCAGAGCACTGCTGTCACCATGAGGCCACAAACTCAGGTACAATGCACTTCATGCAACTCATCCTCCACACTTGGGGTGGCTGGCAACCAATGCACAGTTAACACTAAAGTACCAAGACCAGCCACTTGTCTCAAAGTATCGACAAATTTATGGAGCTATGGGTGCTCTGAACCTGGCTACAAAGTGGAACAAGTTTAAGGGTTGGGTTGTCAAACTTTTTTGTCAAGGCTCTGGTAGTAAATATTTTAAGCATTGTAGGCCTTTTAGTCTGCCTTGTAACTAATCTAGCACTATAGTCTGAAAGCAGCCCTAGAAAATATATAAACAAATAAACATGACTGTGTTTCAACAAAACTTTATTTGCAAAATCAAGTGGTTTCAGATTTGGCCCAGGAGCCATAGTTTGATCATGCCTGAGACCGCTATCCTTGTATGGCTCCTTCAGCTTCCCTACTGTACTATCTTAAATTTTAGAAGTTTGTGTGTACTTCCCTCAGTCACAGGCACCCAAACCCCTATCTCAGTCTCTGCTTCCAGATAACTCAACCCAAAACATGTAGGGAATATGTTTGGCTTTAAAATCAATGAAACCAAGCAGAAAAGGGAAGGGAGGCTATGGCCATGGCATATCTCAAGGCCATCACACAAACTCAAATGACCAAGGGGAATATCACCCAAGCCTAAGGCAATTCATCCAACTCAGCCTGGCATCAAAAGGGGTGAATGCATCTTTCTGCCATGATGGCTTTGGGCTGACATTCAGCTGGGATAGCAGAGGCCTGGGATTAACAACGGAGAAGCAGAAAAGTGTGGTTTTCACTCCGGGATGCGTTGACATTTCCTCACTCAAGCTGACCTGCTAGGGGTGCTGCCTGCTTCCCTTGAGAATATCAAGGTAGAAATATTTTTTGCCCAAATGTTGGTCGTCTACAGGCAGTGTGATTCCTCATGGTGAAACATATCCTTGCCCAAAGATTTAAGAGCTGGGAGTTCAAAAGCAGGTGTGTACAGTCTGAAATGGCAAGAACCCAAGCGCTGTAGTAATTCACACTTCTGGCCATAAAAGTGAGCACGTGACCCAAGTCAGTCCCATCATAATTCTCCTTTTCTTACAGTGGTGGGACAGATATAATTTACACTGAGAATTCTTCCATGAATACTTTTATTTATATCAGTGGAGTAAAAAGCTAAAGTCAAGTGAAACTGAACCTTCTGTGTAAAGATAATCTTTCTTCATTATGAGAAGCTGAGGAAATAAAGGTGCTCCCTTTGAAAATGCTAGTTATGCTCTGGTTCCTGTCAGAGTTTTGTGTCTGGATTCCTTCTGGGCAGCTGGAACTGAGCAGGAGCAGCTGTCTCTGAAGTCATAGGGAAAAAGGCAAAGCTTGAGCTTTGTGTCAAAATGGAAAACTGCCGCCCCTGGATTGAGTGCAGAGCTGCTGCGGCAGGAACTTTCTTGCCGGGGATGGCGGGGAGAGGCGGATGAGGAGCAGCCAGTCAACAGGTACAGTTCCAGATGGGAGTAATCATTCCACTGTTCTAGAGCACAGTAGGGTGACTACAGTTTACAATAATGTGTATTGCAAGATAGCCAGCAGACAGGACCATACAGGTTTTCACCATGTAGTAATATCAAGTGTTTAAGGCCACGATATGCTCCTTACTTTGACTTGATCATTACATAAAACATCATGCTGTCCTCCAATAGATACATAATACATGTCAATCAGAAATAAAATTTAAGAATACTGAGCAGTACACAGAGAACAACCAAGGACACTGCAAAACTAATTAAATAATGGCTCAATGGTGAGTCTTTTATCTTTTTCAGAAAGACATATCAAACGCTAGCCCAACTGACAGACTTGACCGCCTCAAACTTAAGCTTCTGAGTAAACTTTTCTACCCTATCTTTGCTCCTTCTGTCCCAGAACCCATCACTATGCTTAAATCCTGTTTCCAGTCCTGCCAGGGACCTGCTAGCTATTTCATTAAAGGAGAAAGAGAATCTATAAAGATGTTTCTCACAGAACATCTTGGGACAGCTTTTATATAATTAAACAGAGTACTTAATATTCCATTATAGAGTATTTGCTTTTAGAATATTTCTATCAAGTCTTAGGCTACCTCAAGGCCAAGGACTAGTTATTTCTTATAAGTAGGTATGACAGAGAGGCCCCACCAAAAAAGACACCTTTCAAAAGGAGAAATAAGACTGCCCCAAAATCATGTTGCTGCTTTCAGATTCAAAACTGCAGGAAGCCAATTTCTGGGAGTTTCAGATAGCCACTTTGTGCTAGCTTCCAGGCATTGGATATTGAGAAATATTAAAATTCAGTCTCAGGGAAGCCATCAAGAATTATTAAACAGACATTTGGGGCTGAGTTTGAGAATGTTTCATTTTACTGGACAAAAAAATGAACAGCCTGTTGTTCTATTGAGTTTTCCCCAAGTATGTCCGGAGAAGGAGAAAGTACAGGTGGGAAGAAAAGGCAAGTTAGCGTCTATCGAAAGTAGAAGAATGAGGTAAACAATAGTGCGGGCAGGGCATGATGTAGGTTACACTCTGCAGATACACTGTCCCTGCAAATTTGAGAGAAGAGACAAAGCTCTGTGCATGTGCGCATGCGCATGCGCATAGGACTGTGTATGCATGGATATGTAACTACACACACAATGCAAATTCTTTTACACGATTTTGACCATGGAGAAATCACATGTTGTCTTGCTCTTGGCAGAATGATTTCTCTTCTAGCCATGCCCCAAACCCAGAGACACCTTAGGTACCTCTATAAGAAAAAGTTCTCCCTATTCAATGCCTTAAAAAAAATAAAACTGCACTCTTGCAACTTGATGCTATACTCATAAGTGAAATAAACAGGACACAGGTATATAAATACAGTATCATTTCTCTAGTATGAGAAACTGAAGGTATAAATGAGATCTAGAATGTATGATACGTATTGTGAAATAGTAAGAAAATACTCAAATGGAAACAGTAACTAGGTGGAAGAAGGGGAAAGCAAAGGATGAAAATAAAATAATTGACGGTAAAAAAATGGAAAAGAAGCTCATGCATATAGGCATTTGGGGACTATAAGGAAGGCAGGGGAGTGGGAAAAAATGAGAACTGAGATACATGAGGTACAGGTTCAAATTCTCAATAATGAATGTGATCATAATGTAGATCTAAAACGTACTAAGAAAATCAATAAAGGGAATAAAAATCTACCCCCACTTCATTATGGTTTTGTAATGTACTATGATCCTGAGAAAGAACTAAAGATCTCTTGTTGTTCCAAGACACCAAGTTCCATTAGGGCCCTACCTGTGCAAGCAAGGAGCTGGTGACGTGCCAGTACTCACCCTCCAAGTACAGAGGAGGAGCCTAATATGGCTGACAATCATGTTCAAAGAAGGTCTAGCTACAGTTACTCTAACTGGAAGCACCTGTCAGCCTTAGACCAAGGTAACCACTGTGTAAGTACTGTTATTATGGGGAATATCTTAGTCACTCCACAGAAGTAAAGTGGATGCCACTCAAAGAGGGTCAGTTAGGGTAAAAACTGCTCAATTATGAAGACTGAGATGGTGCTATGTCTTTTCTGACCAAAGAAATACAATCATGAAGACTAAATCAGTTTTGGTTCATCTTGGAGGAAAGACAGTGGAAGTAACTTCTTCAAAGCCTTTTACATGGAGGATAACACAAACGGCACCACATTTGTCACAAGTATGTGCTTCTTTAGTCCACATGTCAACCTCAAGAGACAGTGATACAGAGATAAGACACAGTGATATTATCTTTTCACTATACAACAGTTCTAAATTTATCGAAATACTGCAAAGGTTGTGTAGATAGCTCTTGCATATACTAGACCCAATTCTTTATTATTAACATATAATGAGAGCATATTTGTTACAAAGGAATGAGCCAATGTCTATTTCTATAAAATCCCACACTTCATTTAGATTTCCTTAGCTTTTTATCAATTTTTCCTTCTCTCTCTGTTCCAGAATCTCATTTAAATATCACATTAAATTCAGTTATGTCTCCTACCTTTGTCTCAGCTGTGACAGTGGCCCAGATCATGGCTTTAACAGTGCAGAGGAGCACTGGCCAGGTAAGTTTTGAAGGATGTCTTTCAAATGGAATGTGTCTCATCTTTTCCTCATGATTAGATCGAAGTGAGGGACTTGGGGGAGGAAAGGCACAGAGGTAAAGCGACATTCTCCCAACAACTGATCAAGGAGACATCCTATATTGATTTATCACAGTTGATATTAATTGTATCACCTAGCAGAGGTGGTGTTTGTCAGCTTTCTCCATCTTTTAGACTCTGGAAGGAAGTCACTGTGTGCCATCCACACCTGAGGTCAGGAAGGTATACTCTGCCTTGCCCAGTGGAACATGTCTACATCTACTGTTCCGAATTCTTCATGGGAGATTTGTCTCTTCTCCCTTTACTCATTTATTTAATAATTTATTCCTGTCAGTGTAGACACATGGATAGATATTGCTTTGGGTTCTAATCTAATATGGCTTCATTTTATCTGGTTGCTCAAATTGCTGCAGGTCTAGCCAGTTGCAACTATCTCAGTTGGCTCCTATGTCCCTTTGGGGAATTCAGTGTCCAAGTTCATCTTACATACTTCCTATCTTGGGCCAGTGATGAACCATTTCTTCAAAGAGCTTCATTCATTTTACAGAAGTTGGTGTAAGAAACAAAGATCTGCACGCGAGGGATACTGTAGGTGCTTCTAGTCTCTTTCAACTGATGGAGTAAGAAATCCTCTTTTTTATACTAACACATACATATATCTACAAATACATATATATATACAACCATCTGTGTCTATACTATCCTCAGCATAAATTCATCCTGATATCTCCAACTCAAACGCATTATGAAAAGGATCATTCTAGCCCTCTCCCCCTACTTATCTCTAACCTCTCATCCCAACACTGATAAACCTGAATCCCATCATCCACCATTCCTTTGGCTAATCGTTCAACTGTCCACATATTTATACATATTTATCAGAATAGTTAACCCATATCGCTATAGGAAATGACATTAATAGAATACAGCTCTCGGGCCGCAAAGTTAGCTCAGTGGTTCCAGCACCTGTCTTGCAAGTGCAAGGACCGGGGTTCGATCCTGGGAACCACATACCTTACTGGGCATGGAGACTCACGCCCAGCAGCAACCAGTACCACATACCACAGTGCCGGGCATGGTGGCTCACGCCTGTAATCCCAGCACTGGGGAGGCAGAGGCAGAAGGATTGCTGTGATGTGAGTTTGAGGCTGAGCTCTAGGCCAGCCTGAATCACAAAGTGAGACCCTATCTCAAAATAAAATCTACAAAAAAAAAAAATAGAGAGAGAGAGAATACAGTTCTGTGGGGCTAAGTATCTGTACAACTGTATGTTTCCCTTTTGGTCTTCCTGAATATATAAGGTTTCCCTTGGACAGTCCATGGTTTCCATGCTGCCTGAGTAAGGTGGGGAAATTAAAGTTTACCATAGAAGTAACACCAAAAAAATATAATGGTGGTAGTGGTGGTGGTAGTGATGATGATGATAATGAATAAGAAAGTAAATACAGACCTGTACACATAATAAACATTTACATGGGGGCCAGGATACCAGCCACTCTCCCATTCTTGTTTATCTACTCCAAAAGTGTCTGTGAGCTATTATTATCAACCTATCTGGTAGAAGAAATCAAGACCCAGAGAAATTTTGACCGAATTAACATCACTTGAAAGCAGGAGAGCCACCCTTTGAATCTGGCAGTGTAACCAGGATCTACAGTCTTGAACATTTCTTTCTGGCCTCTGTGGGAGTTTATATTCAAATTTATGACATTCAGAAACTGATTTTGTAGCCAGATAATACAAAGTCTTAAATTAACCTGTTATCTGTGGAAGGTGTTTCTTTTTTTTTTTCTAAATACTTTCATCTCTACTTGTTAGCATAGTAAGGACAAGATCTGGTTGGCAAGACAACAGTGTTTTAATGAAGGTGAACCTGTGATGCAAAGACAGGGAAAAGTCTGCCTGGATTTCTGGGAGGTTCTGAGCAGGAGAAGAGAGATGAGGAAGATTAAAACAGAGTGTATGGAGGATGTGGGGTGAGTGACAGAAATCCTAGGGATACAATCCCTCATCCTGTTCCTGGTTAGGCCCCTGGCTCACCGTGATGAAGGTCTGAGCTCTCTTGGAGTAGCTGAGCCAGTTAACAACAGAGGAACGATCCAAGAGAAGGACTACTGCTCTGGTTGCTACAGGGACTCTTGGAGAGCTGAGGGCTTTGAACTAAGCTGTCCCATGACACTGCCATAGCATAGTGATGGATTCCTTTCCTCTTCACTCTACTCTCCTTTTTCTCCTAAGCACATGGAAATGACAACCCACTGCAGATGAAAGTTGTACACTCAGAAACTCCAAATTCAAAAGCACATTATGTTTTTTGTGGCTTATATCGAGATTATTAGTAGGATGTTGCCTTCCCGTGAATAAATTTCAGCTCTGCATGGCTTGTGCTAGTATGCACTCCTTCTGTTATTTACTTTGTCCTTATATCTTGCCAGAAGAAATGCTTCTGTGTATCACTGCCTCCACGGATTTAATGTTGCATTACTTTTTATGATATTCCTCCCTCACCCCTTTGTCTGTGCTCTGTCCACACTATGACTATTGCTGCTCTGCAGTGTGGTAGGTGAGGTGGGGTGCAAAGAACAGAGGTGGTTGAGTGAGTAGAGCCAGGCCCTAGAGAGGAGGTTTGAAGAGGAGAATAGTGGTAGATAAGAAGAAAAGGTTGAGGTGGGTTCTGTTTTTATTGCAGTACTTTTAGTTGAGTTGAAGGGTTGTTACTGAGAGAAAACTATTTTATTCATAATAGCTAGATCCTGGAAGCAGCCTGTATATCCATTAACAGATGACTGGATAAACAAAATGTGGTATCTCTATATAATGGAATACTACTCAGCTATAATGAATGACAAATTTGTAGGAAAATGGATGTACCTGAAAAACATACTATGGACTGAAATAAGTCAGACTCATATATTTAAACACTATATGGTATCTCTCATTTGAGTGAGGCATAATGAAAACAAAGAAAAGGATACAGGTAGTAGAGAAAGGGACAAGAGGATTGATCTCTTGCAACAGGGAAGTGGTTCCAGGGAACTAGGACAAGGGGTGAGGAGCAAGGTAGGGTAGGGAGGTGGAGAAGACTAAAGATATCCTGCCTACACAAACCCAACAACCCCAACTAATGTATATACTATATGCCACAAATGAGCTAAGTCAAATAATATTAACTAGTATGACAAAGGGCCTAGGAGCACTAGTAAGGAGGAGGGAGGGGCAAGAAAAGGGAAAGAGGGGAAAAAAAGAAACACACTGTCACGTGTATTTGTATCCACATCCAAGGTGACTGAAAACCACATGAACTGCAAACATACACTAATTAAAAAAATGAATCACATGCATTAGAAAAACAAAGCACATTAATCACATAAAAACATTTTAGTCCCATCTCTCTCAGTATTATAGGACCACTTGATAGATAAGGAAACCAGTACTTAGATAGAAGCTGAGCAATTTGCCCAGGAGGAACACACTGCCCAAAACCACTCAGCCTATGCAGCAGTCTCAGGATCTGATCCCAGGCTTCTCTGACAGCAAAGTTTGTGCTTCCTCCACTAAGCCAGATGGCCGGAAGCACAGACCAGGAGGAGGACAGAGACTAGACATGAGCCTTCAGAAAGGAGGGAGAAACTGTCTTGACTACCTTTCTTCATGCAGCAGTTTCCAGTCAGAAGAGGAAAGCTCTGGCCAGATCGATGCTTTTTCATTTCTTCTCTTATGCAGAGAACACAACTTCCTGCTCTACCTAGAGAATAAGCAGCTTTGTCCGGTCCTGAGAAGATCTTGTTTCCGTGGGACCCACCCACACCCTTGATGATGGACAAATTCTAGTGCTTGTACTACTTACCAAATACAGAGTATCATTTAATTTTGTCAAGATTTGCAACCCTCAAAAGGAACCGTGTCTTTGTCTAACCCACGAGGCCACATGACTCCTGCCCACAGTCTTCTCCCCTTCCCACTTGTCCCCTCACCCCTCTGAACCACCTGACACAGCTTCAGCCTGTCTGTCTCCATGTACATGGCCACCAAAGATAACACAATGAAACAAGAGTAGTATTTGGAAGGTATTTTTGCTACAACTTTTTCTTCCATTTACCAAAACATCTTTTCATGGGATATGAAGCCTTTGCAAGTCTCAGTTTTCAAAGCTATAAATTGAGACCTTACCAGCTTCCTGAGAAAGATACAGTGATGTTTAAAGACATCATGCAGACCGTGTGTTGTATCTTATCTGAAACAGCCTAGACATCTATGCACGCTGGCTCAAGATTTATTGTCTGATCACCAGGAAGCTGAAATAACAAAACAAGGTTGCCACAAGAAGGGAGCAGCAAGTGTATATAAGAAACTGTTTGGGCTCAAGATTCTTGAGCATGTCCCAGATTATTCAAGTGTATCAAAACTAGACCCACGAGAGGGAACAGGTGGGAGATGTCCCTACAGGGCCAAATGCACAGGTAGTTCTCATAACAACTGAAAAAAAGAGAAGAGACATTCAGATATGAGAGCAGAGCTCTGGCTTTTAGCTCTGTTTTTCCTTTCTAACCTTTCCAGACCTTTGCGCCCAGCATACTTTTGAGAAGAAAACCTGAAAATCAGTTTGCAATACCATGCAGATTCATCTCTGGCCACAAGCAAGGGGGAAAAAAAATGAAATCCAACCCAAAATTATCCTGTATTTTCAAAAGAGAATGCAGCAGACTAAGCTTCCTCCACAGAATATTCATGTAAAAGGAGAATTAAATCCATCTTATTGAATCTCAGGGACAGAGGGACCAGCAGGAACTTGCAATGAAGGGGAAATTATACACATACATAATTGTAAAATCCTTTGGCAAATGAGCCATTTGTGTTACCCAAGGGTTTGTATCTTTCAGCATGCAAATATTTTTCCTTATTTTGACCATTTAGGATAGGAATATTTTAAAGCTAGTTTGTTAAATATTTATTTAATGCTTGCTTTTGGCCACTTTTTATGCAGACTCTGGGGAACAAAGATTCATTTCAAAGTTTCGGGTTGTGCTCTAAGTAGAAGAACATCCAGAGAAAGGGGCAGATTGGCCACTGGGCAGGTGAGATGGGGGACAAGTTAGGATCAGCAAGGCCAGTGTTTCAATAAAGCAAAACAAATGTGTTCACAAAAAGCAAGATGCAGCCAGTGAATCCAATCTTAGCACATCCCAATAAAGAAAGAAAACATAGATGGCCAAAGAACAGGAGGAATTTCATTTTAATTTGTAGTAGTATTGTGTATATACAAAAATGCATATGTAAAAGCTACAGTGTATTGTCGTTGCCTTTGAAAGAGAGTATCTCCACTGCTGTCCCTGGAGGGTGGTTTGCCCTCTTGAAACATAGGTTAAAGTTTGTTCTTCAATGTAACAGTGTGGAAAAGTAGTGAGAACTTGAAGAGGTCATCAGAGCGTTAGGAAGGATGAATGGAGTCCTCATGGGACTGGATTAGTTACCACTAGAGGAGATGTTATACAGCAAGGCTGACCTTGTTAGGAGTCTTCTTATGCAAGACCACTTGCCCTTCTGCTTTCCCGCTAAGTTGTGACAAAGCATCACGCCACTGCCAAAGACAGTCATCTAGTTCTAGATTTTTCCGCCTCCAAAACCATGGAATAGACTAGATGCAGTGGAGCAGGCCTCCAATCTCAGCATTGGGGAGGCTGTGGCAGGAGAATCACTGAGAGTTTGCAGCAGCCTGGGCTAGTCAGTGAAAGGCCAGCTATGCTACATAGTGAGACCCTGTCTCAAAACACAAAAGTCATGGGCTAAATCTATTTTTTTCCATCTAAACTACCCCATCTTAGATTTTGTTACAGTCAAGTAAACTCAAGTGAGTCCTTTAACTCACCATTGATGGCTCTGCACCTTCCTTACGAATAAAAAAGGTTACTTCATCTCCCAGCAGCCATTATAGATACTTCCTGACAGGGTATTAATGCGCTTATTTGCCCCTCTTACTAACATTGCCCCTCTTAACAGCATAGCTTAGCCCTGGCTGTTTCTTCTCTTTTGCACCCTCTGCTCCCACCTTCTCTGACTCTGTGGTCCCCTTTGTACTCTATCACTTGTAAAATGAACCTACCCTCTCACCAGTGGAACTGTTTGCTGCATAACGCATATTACTGCGAATGCAACAGTGGCTTCATAAAAGTTTACAGCCTAGTAATGTTGTATCATCTTAGTTTATATAGTACACTCTGTGGTGTTCGCACAATGACAAAATTGCCTAAAAACTCATCTCTCAGAACACATCCCCATTGTTAAGCAAAGCATGACTTTACTTCTATAGTTCCCTTGATTGCTTTCCTAGGACTTACATAATCAAGTACCTCAAACTAAGTGACTTAACAAAAATCAGTGTACTCTTCTGAGGGATAAAGCCCCAGTATTGTGGCACAAGCAGAATCCTTTTCTCCTGTGTGGAGAGGGAGTATATGTGCACAACCCTCATCTAGCTTCTGATGTTTAACTGGCATCCTTGGCATTTCTTGGTGTACCAATGTCTGCTTTCATCTTCATATGGCATCTGCCCTGTGAGTATGTACATCTACATTATCCTTTTTAATAAAGACATAAGTCTTACTGGATAGCAGCCATCCCTACTCCAGCTAATTTCAACCCATTGTATTTGTGATGACCCTGTTCCCAAATAAAGTCCCACCCTGAGGCACTAGGTATGTCTGCAACAGAAGAATCCGAGGGCACATAGCTCAATTCAGTACATTCTGCTAACCATAATTTCTCACCCTTATGAATAGCTTTTTCCCCTCTACCTCTTCTAGATCAAAGGAATACATTCATTTCCCTCAGCACTTCATGTCCAGTTCTCAGCTCAGCCCTTAAACGGGATTGAATTCTAATTTTAAAAAAAGGAAGATAAAAGGAGATTTTTCAGTCTCTTGTATACGACAGGCAGCTCGCAAGGTGATTTACCTAAAGGTTACACATTGCTCAAAGAAAATTGCACAGGATTTAATATATTGTCTTAGCAATATAGCCATCATGTTTGCTCTGAAATTTGTTTTTTGGAGTACTGTGCAGTGGATAAATGTTTGTGGATGGACCATTTGATGCCCATGACAGCAAATGAAAAGAATAAAAAAACAAGGCAATAAAACAGAGAAAACTGGGCTCAGCTTACCCATGAAGTATAGATGCTACACAGATCAGGCAATAACACCACAATTTCCCCATTGACAGAGGACGGAAAGTGAATAATCCAGACTGAGTTTCTTAGAAAGACACTATATAGGCTTGGAGGAGCCTCTGGACGATTCTACCTTAAGGGTTATGTGGGGAATTTCTCACCCATTGGCTCAGCTGAGGTTGAGGCTGTGTGCAGCCAACACACCAAAATCTGTAGTACTCGACAGGCTGAGCCTAACTGGGAAATAAAAGTAGGTGGCAAAGTATACAGGTGCGGAATTAAACACGAAAGGGAAGACTCTTTGGTATTTCTAAATCAGTGGGTGAAAAGAACGGCTTTGAACAATGGGCTCCAGACTTGGTTTCGGCAGAAAGACCTAAAACAGATGATTTCAACACTGTAATTTTACTTTTCCTCGTCTACAAAATAAGAGTAACACATTTCATGGAGATTGTCCGTTTTCAAAATTACCTGGCAACAATGAATCCAAAAAGGCAAAAACTAAAAATAAAAGCTACAGAAACAAAATACCATGGCTAATTAGGTAAACCCATGGCCAAATTTTAGGATATGCCAGATTCAATCATCTTCTTGATGGAATTTGTCTTCTCTAAACTCACTAGCTACTGTAGCAATATGACGCTTCTGGTCAGGGTCACCTCTAGTGCTGCTTTGTGTCCTTCTCCCGTCACCCACTCATGTTGGGTGGCACTTGTGTGCCATGTTTATTACTGATGATATGAATTTCCAAGCTTTTGTGGAGTTGCCAGGTTATGTCGTTCTCCTTTGCTGATTCGTTTGGGGCAACTGTAAGTGACTATGTGTTCACTCTCCCCTCTTTAACCCCAACACATATATCTCGGGGGCATTTTAAAGGTGTGTCCTTTTGATATTCCAATCAAAATAGTTCCCAGACTCATGTCCTCCTCATTTCCACCAGCTCCTCTCTAAACCAAACCACCACTGTCTTCTACTTGGGCCTAGTGAGGCGCCTCTCTTCCTCTTATCCACTTTCAACCTATCAGTTGTCCATCTGCCAGGGTCCTCTTTAATACACACGTTCTATCAGATCGCTTCCTGCTCGAACACCTCTTCATCAATGACATGGCATTGTATGGTAAAAGCACCATCCAGCCTCTGTACATCTTTACAGACATGAGACGCCACCTCCCCATGGAGCACTACCCTCAGCGATCTGAGCTTCCACCTGGACCCTCCAGTAACACTGAATTTTCCCCATCACAGCATTTACATACATCCTTCCCTTTGCTTCAGATGCTTTCCTGTGGGAGATCCCGGGTCCTCAGCCCCACACCGGGCACCACCTACGCTCCCCAGCCAACCTTGCTCGGGGAGTCAGAGCCATGATTTTGCTCCTCCCTGACCCAGGCACACGAAGAAGACTATAAGAGACACGAAGTCAGCTCACCAGGTAGGTAGCTGGTAAAGGAGGGAGCTCCTGCCTCCAGCAGGCAGAGGAGCCCCAGCCTTCCACTCACCTGGCTTTTATTCACCCAAACACGGGCAGAGGCAACTATGGCAACACAGGATTCACCTGGTTTCCAGTACCCACTAGAACACTGTCTGGGAAACAGCTCAATCTCAGCTGTCTGCACTTTTCCCTAATGAGTCTTCATGCCCGAGTGCAGCCTTTCTCCCGTGTGTTCATGGAGGAGGGAAATTGGGCCTCAATTATCCTCTGAGCCTCGATACCCTCTTCATATTCTGATTCCTCGTTTTGGACTCTTGTTTGTATTCATTATTTTTACAAAGGCCTTTCCTGAGCCTGTTTCTTACACAGATCCAAGTCCTCCCACCATAGTAATCACAGAATAAATTCCTGTTGTTAGTCTTACTATTAAAGAGCATCAAAATAATAACACCAATAGTTGCACCCTTTATCTTTATGATCATAATTTATAAAAATGTGCTTACTTGCATGTCTGTTTGACTGGTATCTCTCTCCCCTACCTGATGAGTAGTGACCATGTCTATGTTGCTTACTAGTATATTTGTTGCCAGTGGCTAGCACAAGGCCTAGCCATAGCCACCCCTCAGGAGACATGGTTTATAATGGGAAAATAGTAAACTGACATGCGTCACAAGACTCCGAATGTTTCTCTGACCGATTCTGTAATTCCATCAGGCATCTTCTGAGGCAGAAGTAACTTAGCATTTGAGAAGAAGACTGTTCCCCACATCCACTCCCTGGGAGCTGGGATTTTGTTTTCAGCTCAGTGTTCTGTGCAGTGGGGATAATTCTGATTCCATGAGAACAGTGGAACCCGGTTTTCCCCATTTCAAACATTTGAGAGCTTGAGTTCTAGTTTGTTTCATTTATATTTTTTTCCTCGAAGCACAACTTTCAGCCATGGACAGGCTGCTCTGGGGTTAGGTGTCCTCAATACCCAGTCTAAACACCCAGCACCTAGCACAGGGGCACAGTCACATAGTTCTTACCATGGAAAACACTCCCCAGCAGGCCTGCAAGTTGTCCTTTTATCTTAGAGTCAGAAAACTAATAGATACACTAAGTCTATCTCTCCATGGGAATAAATTATGGGAGATTTTTTTTTTCCCTAAAGAGTCAACATTCATTCAACAAACAGGTCAGGAATATTGTAAATGTCTAGAGTTAATGGTTCCTAAGATTCAAAAGAATTAAGTTTCTGGAAAATCTCAGCTGACAAGGTAAGTTTATTAACAGCTATTTGCTTCACAGATGGAGTTCTCTGGGTACATGACATCTCTCTCACACTATAAAACCTGAAATATCTGAGCCACATTTAACTCAAAGAAAAAGACTTGAAAGTCACTTCTTGTTCGTTTGTTTGTTTGGTTAGTTTTTGGTGTTCTTTTGAGAGGGAGTCTTATTTTCTATTTTTAAGGCTGGCTGTGAATTCACTATGTAGCCCTGGCTGGCCTTGAGCCTCTGGTGATCTTCTCACCTCAGCCTCCTGAGTGCTGAGATCACAGGAGTGCACCGCCATACCAGACTAAAATGTTCATTTCAAACCTAATGCCATTAAATCGATGCCGCTTCCAATACATTGACACTTGCATCCCTGGGCCACAGCAAAATAGAGGGAATTTTGGCTCTGATGTTCCATTTTTGGGTTAGGAGAATACTGGTCTTCTCTCATTCAATGGCCTCATCTAATCATCTAATATGTGCATTTGGGCCATGGTTTTAGATTTCCATGAGAAGTCTCAAAATTATTACTTCATTTGGGCATGGTGGCATTTGCAGTGTGTGAGGCTGAGGCAGAAGGGTGATAAATTCGAGTCCCACCTTGGAAACTTAATGAGACACAGCCTGAAAATAAAGAGGGGGGTTAGCATGCAGCTCAGTGTGAAAGCCCTGTGTTCAAATCACAGTACTGTAAAGATGTGTGTATACGCATATGCATATATATATATATATATATATATACACACACACACACACACATACATGTATATATACATATACAAATACATACCCACACATTCATATGACAGATGGGGAAGAATTGGCTTTTCCCCACTCTACCCTTATTCCCACAGGGTCATCCTGGAGCCAAGATCACTGAGCTATGTTTATTTATGAATTTTTCCTTCCTCCTCAGCTTAAAAGGGAAGTAGGAGGGATGTGGGCAGTAGTTGCATGATTCGCAGCTCTTCCTTTAGTAGTTGTATGGCTTTGCATACTTTCCATCACATCCATAATTCTTGGCTTCTCCTTCAATAGAATAGTGATAATCACAGGATTTAGCTACAGCCATGATGATGTCAAATGTAAACACAACCAAGCCTGTAAAGTTGTTCTGCTGACATATAACACATAGCAAATACCAGGAAAGCTCTCACTGTTGTGGAGCTCAGCAGTCACCCAGAGCATTAGATGTCACAGGTGAAAGAGGAAGAAAGTCTGTGGTCATTCTCAGGCCACCTTACATTTAATATCAGCTTTTCTAGAATTGCATATTACTGAACAGGATAGTGAAGAGAAACCAACTGGTCTTCCTGAGAAACTGGACATGGAAATAGACCGAGCCAGCTAAGGTTTTCCTGGATCACCGGCCCATCCTGTCCCACTCTCTGGGTCATACTACTATGCCCAAATCTGGCTTCTCTCGAAGGTCTCCCACACCTGAGGGTGGCTGCTGGCCTCTCTTTTCCATATCCCCTGTCCCTAGAATGTGAACAGCTATGGGAGTGGGCCATCTTCTGTGTTGCTGGGGACAAAGAGGGCTCTCCCAGCATCTTGGGGTTAGATGACTCTGCCACAGAGCCAAGGGGTTAACATCCTCTCCCATTGGCTTGACCCACTGGTGGTACCTGCATGAGCATCCCATCAGACAGCTGTAACACTGGTGATACAAATGGATCTAATCATATTTCTCTGTCTTTGTACCAGAGTAACATTAATGAATGCTGCCTGAGACTATCATACGTGTACCACCCATCGTTCAAGTTGCCCAGCAGCGAGACACACATTATGGCCCTGTCGTGAGTACATTAAATGTGAAGGCTGTAGATGAAGCTCATCTGTCTGCTGTGGGTGGGCCCCAGCTCCATCTGCTGTGTCAATAGGAAGAAGTGTGCCTGGGGAAGCAACGTGTACAATGTGTGGTTGAAAAGCAGAGATAGAAGCTTTTTTAGGAAACTGTGAACCTTGAAGTCTCCTTGAAAGTTTTACAGGCAAAAAAATAATAATAATAATAATAAACAAAAACCAGACCCAGAGAGGGGGTGAGCTTACTTACGATCACTGAGAAATCTGTCAAGATGACAGCCACACACACACACACACACACACACACACACACACACCCTCCCACACACACATTAAACATTAGTAGAATCTCTGAGCACCTGGAAAGAATGAAATAGCCCAGTTCTCTTCTGTACACATTCACTCTTCAAATCAAGCACCTGGTCCTCTCTATTCTCTGCATCAACTCAGAATAAAGCTGCTTCTTTTCAATTCATTCATTCATTCATTCATTCAATACAGTGTCTAGAATGCCTATAGGTGCAAGGGGTCATCCCAAACTCTGGGACTATGCCAATTAAACACTGGATCTAGATGCTGTTCTCAGGGCTCACAATCTACTGGGAAAAACAGAAATTAACCCTCCAAAATATATATCAATGAATTCATACTTACAAATTGTCTGAGTGGTCTTTTCAAAGAACAAGTACTGGACAGTAGCCATGCCTAGTGTACTTGTGGTGAGATATTATGACAAATGAAATGTACTATTTTCCTCCAACACATTTTTATTAGTACATGTCTCCATTGCATGATTACATTCCTTGTGGAAAGTTAGTGCATGTACATACAGACCTCAGTTTTCTTCCATCCCCTTCCATACTCAACCTCCTCCTTCTACTCTTGATCCCCTTTCATTTAAGAAAGATTTATCTTCCTACTACCTTTTATTTTGTGCTTCATTTTTCTCTTAGGTTTCTCATAAAAAATAAAATGGGAAATACTTAAGCTTGTTGTCTAATTTATTTCACTTAACATTATGATCTCACAAGGCACCCATATGAAGAATCAATATAGTAAAAATGGCCACACTTCCAAAACTGTTATGTAGACTCGATGCTGTTCTGATTGAAATTCCAACCGCGTATTTCACAGAACTAGAGAAAACAATCCAAAAATTCACTTGGAACCAGAAGAGATCCAGAATAGCAAAATCAATTCTAGGCAACAAGGACACGGCAAGGGGTATCATAATACTCAACTTGAAACTATATTACAAAGCCACTGTGACAAAAAACAAACAAACAAAAAACCCAGCATAGTACTGGCAAAGAAAAATGCTCAAGGATCTATGGAATACATGCACAAACAACTTCAAACTTGGTCACTTCATCTTTAAAAAAGGGGTCAAACACCCTCAGTGGAGGCAGGATAGCCTCTTTAATAAATGGTGCTGGAAGAACTGGGTTTCAACCTGCCAAAGATTAAAACTAAACTCATACCTCTTACCATGCACTAAACTAAAACCTAAATAGATCAAAGATATAAATATTAAAACAGAAACACTAAATCTGTTATAAGATAGGTTATGTAGAACACTCGAAGACTTTATGGGGAAAAAAAAGTCCTCCCTATGCAAGGGGTCATCCCAAGCTCTGGGACTATGCCAATAGGGAAAGACTTTATGAACAAAATTCTCACATGAATGAGCATAAGAATTAACAATTGGGATATCAAATTATTAAAAAGCTTCTGCAGTATAAGAGAAACCAGCAGAAGGGTGAAGACACAACCCACAATGTGGGAAAAAATTTTAATCAGCTATTTCTCAGAAAAAGGACTACTATCTAGAATATAGAAAAACTTAAAAATCGGGCCTCTCGGAGCCAGGGAGTTAGCTCAGTGGTTCTGGCGCCTGTCTTGCTAGCGCAAGGACTCAGGTTCGATCCCCAGTAATCACATATATACTGAGCATGGAGACTCACGCCCAGAAGCAACCAGTACCACATGCCACAGTGCCGGGCATGGTGACTCACGCCTGTACTCCCAGCACTCGGGAGGCAGATGCAGGAGGATTGCGGTGATGTGAGTTGGAAGCTGAGCTCAGGGCCAGCCTGAATCACAAAAGTGAGACCTTGTCTCAAAAAACCTTAAAAAAAAAATTAAATTTATATGTACATTTCAGGTATACATGATGATCACATCCATCATTGAGAATCTGACTCTGGAAATGGTACATCTTGGGTTTTCATTTTTCTCTCCCTACTCCCCACTGCTTCTTATTTAAAAAATTTGTTTCTGTTTTTTCCTTCTTTTCTTATATTTTTTTCTTTTCCTTCTTTCCTTTTAATTACACCCTTCCTTTCTCCTTTCCCTTTGGGCCTTTTCTTCTTATTTCATATTACCTGTTATATATTTTGGGCCTCATTTATACTTTCAGTTTTTTACACTAGAGAAATAGTTTGATATTCATGTGTATGCCCTGTTTATTTCACTTAAAAGTATGTCCTCAATGTGCATCTATTTAGGTATACATGCCTCATGTTTGTCTTTCTTTATGGCTTGGTAATACTTTTCATTAAAAACACACACACACATACACATCTTCTTTATCCAGTTTCCAGTTGATGGGTATTTGGGCTGTTTCCAAGATTTAGCTGTTACAGCTATGCTGCTGTAATCATGGATGTGCATATGTCACTGTGATACAATGGCTTTAATTCTTTTGGGAAAATTCCCAATATGGAAATAGCAGGGTCAAATGAAACCTCTAATCTGAGATTTCTGAGGAATTTCCACAGTGGTTGTACCAGTCTGCATTCCCACCAACACTGGAGAAGGGTTCTTTTCTCTCCAAAACCTCACCAGTGTTTGTTACTGTGGTATGTGGTACTGATTGCTGCTGGGCGTGAGTCTCCACACCCAGTATTGTACGTGGTTACTGAAGGATTGAACCCCGGTCCTTGTGCTTGCAAGACAGGCGCTGGAACCACTGAGCTAAATCCTCAGCCCCAAATAAATTTAATTTTTAAAGGGGCATCCATACTGCTACAAATAACTTGAGTTTATCCTTTATGGCAAGGCAATACTCCATTGCAAATACCATATTTTCTTTATCCATTCAGCTGTTGAGAGACATGTAGACTGCTTCCAAGACTTAGGTATTATGAAATTGTGCTGCTATAAACATGGGTATGCAAGGATCACTGTTGATATGATCTCTTGAGCTGTTTGGGGGACGATGCATACAAGGGGACTGGCTAGACTAAATGATGCTTCTTTCAGTTTTCTTTAAGGAATATCTATACTAACTTCTTTACAGTCTTACTAACAGTGTAGAAATGTTCCTTTCCCTCTCAGCATCATTAGTATTTGTTATTATTTGATTCCTTGATGACTACCATTCCTTCATGGTAAGGGGAAATTTCAGCATTGTTTTAACTTGCACTTCTGTAATGGCCAGAGATGTGGGACATTTTTTAATGTATTTATTGACCATTCGTACTTCTTCTTAGAAGTCTTCATTCATTTCACTTACACATTGGGGGTGGGGGGTCCTTTAATTTTGGAAGGGGTGATTTTTGTGTGTGTGTGTGTGTGTGTGCTCTTTATATATTCTAGACATTAGTGCTCTGTCTGAGAAATAGCTGGGAAAAGAATTTCCCATTCTGCCAACTGTGTCTTCACTCTGTTGGTAGTTTCTTTTGCTGTGCAGAAGCTTGTTAATCTGAAAGGGTCCCATTGGTTGATTCTTCACTAAGTGAAGTTCTTCACTAAGTGAAGTTCCATTTAGCAAGTCCTTGCCTATGCCTATGACTTCAAGAGTCTTACCTATTTTATCTTCCAGCATATTAATTATGCTTTATCATTTAGATCTATGATCCATTTTGATTTTAGTATAGGCCATCGTGTAATATATGGGTCTAGATTTAAACTGCTCTATGTGGATGTCCAGTTTTCCCAGCATCATTTATTAAAGAGATTATCTTTCCACTAATGTATGTTTTTTGCCCCTTTGTCAAAGATCATATGCCTCTGACACATTTTTATATGTGATGGTACTTCGTCATTGGAAAGATGTCCCAAGGCAGCCAGCTCTCTATGGAAACTTTGCACTATGGAATCAGACTACAAAAGAGTCTAATTCTAGGCTTTTGAGCTTCCAAACATAGTACTAGAGCATTTGCTGACCCGGGTTTTGTTTCTAGTTCAGAAGATCTCAGAGAATCTGGTCTCTAGAGAAGGGGAAAGTCACATAAGAAAACAATTCGAACAGCTATTCCTGTATTCTCTAAGATGGACCCGAAGTGTTAACTGTGATTGAAGGAAAATGTAGCTCTCCAGAACCCTCAGGCCCCCAACACATCTAAAAATCTGAGCACAGATCACAGATATTCACAGATGGTGAGCTGAGCAGAAGGAGGAAATGCAGAGAGACTCAGGCTTTCTCCAGCAGCAGTTGAGGAGGACCTGCTCTGGGCTCTCAGATCAAAAGCTGGGAAGCAGTCTCTAATTGGAGTCATGTGTTCTGCTCAGCTCCAGCGTAAGCATGGGCATGAGTAACAGTCGGCATCCCAACTTACTTACTGCCTCAACTTCAGAGCAAGAAAAGGAGAGAGAGGAGGCACGTGGGCGATCTGAAGGCTGTGGATCTGTAAGGCCATTATCTGTCTTGAGCTTCGGCCCACCCTACCACCCACTCTTCTACATGAGGTTAAAATATAACAATAAGCCTGCAATTATATTTTTATTTGTAGGGAGAAATGGTGGTGAGTCAAAAAGCCAGCTCACAGATGTACTGGGCACCACTGGTTATGTAAGTGAGAGGAGCCACGTCTGAGTCTTAATCCAGAAACAACCCTGCAGGTGCATGAAGGGGGGTCTACTGCCCAGCCTGTCTGGGGCCTTCCAGTGTCTGTGAGCAACTCTTTGTCCTGCCGGGCATGGATACACTGGAAGCAAGAAATATGACATCAGGCCAAGGCCCAGGCTCTGAATACTGGAGACTTTGAGACCTGGCCAGACCTTGGGGTCAGGCACAGTAGCAGGGTGGCAGGGGTTGTATAACCCTACAGTAAAGGAGAAAATAAGCTCCTCTGTGGGATGAGAATGGATGACCCATATTCCCATGCTGGCCAGGAGCTACACAGGGCACCAGGAGCCACGACTGTAGGCAGACAGTGACCAGAAGTCTCCCTTACCACCCTACTGTACTCGGATGCTGTGTGTAGCCCTCCATGTTTAAATGCAATTTAGGAGCAAGAGTAAGGAAATCATAATTGTCTATGGTTTTAACCTTAGACAGAATAAAAGCAAAATAGAAATATTAAGCTTTATTTTTTAAAGATATATAGTTATATTTTGGGAAAGATGAAAATGCACTTCTGTTCAAATCTCACTTGTGCCACTTAATAAATATATGGCTTTGGGCCCTCTTAATTGTAATCTTTTGCTTAGATTCTCTCTCCCCTTCTCCCTCCCTCTTCCTTTCTCTCTCTGTTTGTCTCTATCTGTCTCTCTGTGTCTCTGTCTCTCTCTCCCATCGTGTTTTTTTTCCAGGCCAAAGTCTCACAAATACTAGGCAAGTGCTCTATCACTGAGCTATATCCACATCCCTTTACAAAAACTTTCTCACTAATTGCACAGGGTGGCCTTGAACTTGCAATCCTCCTGCTTTGGCCTCCCAAATACCTGGGGTTGCAGGCAAGTACCATGCAACTGAGCTCTCTTGCTTGGTTTCTTTGCATGTGATATTCTAGATTCCACCCCAGCTAGCCTTAGTCACGTGGGCGGTGTGGAGAGGCCATGCTTCAATGTCTACAACTCGTGGATTCCAGTTGCTACGTGTCACAATTGTTGGTGATCCCCAACCCCAGGGATTCACCTAACTCACACGCTGGCAGCTCCTTCTGAGAAACATGAGCAGTAACCACAAATTTCTTGAAGGCCAACTGCAGAATTGCTTCTCATCAGTCCTACTTCTCTTATGGGCACACATAGCTTTCTTTCCTTGCCTGGCCAGTGGCAGCTGTGAGGCTCAGTCAATGTCACCCTCAGGAGCCCGCCACTGGCCAAGTCCTATCCACTCGCAGAACTCTCTACCTTGAGAAGTAATCTCACCATCCACTCTTGTCACTTACTCCTTACAGTTGCTCTGGAGCACAGGAAAAATCTCCCTCTTCTAATTCACTTTATTTTATTTACTTCGACTGATACATAACTACAGATTTATGGGGTACAATGTGGTGTTTTATATGTGTACACTGCATAATGACCAAATGAGGTTAATAAGTATGCCCATAACTTTAAACCTTTATCGTGTCTTTATTGTGAGGATATTTAAAATTTTCTGCTCTAGCTATTTGAAATCTGCCATACATTACTGTTAGTTATATTCACCCTTCCATGTGACAGAATGTGCATTGACCAAACTCTGCTGACCCCTCCCCATTCTTATCATCCCCTTTGTTTTAAAAGGGATAAAGTGGAGCACAGACAGAATACCCCACAGACAGATCTGGGACTCGAGTTCAGATTATTTTATGTCAAATGTGAGTCCCTTTTGGTCCCCCGTGTTGAGAACTATGACTGGTACATAGACTTCTCTAGTTCCCCAGCTCAATCTATAATGGTGCTCAAGAAATAGCCAGGGCAATGTTGAGATTGTAACAAAAAAGTAAGGAAACAAATTTTATATATATGGGGGGGGTGGTAGGGTGGGTGGGGCTATGGGAAAAAATGAGAATTAAGTTGTGTCTTATACTGGTACAAATCCCCATTATGGAGTGCAATCATGATGTGTATATTTAATGTACCAATAAAGATAATTAAAAAAAAAAAAGAAATAGCCAGGGCACTGTGTGGCCTTCTTCCTGCATGAGGTCTCTTTCCTGTCCTATCTCAGAGATCCTTGGATGCACATGGAGTGAAGGGGCCCCCTTGGCTCCCAGAGACCCCTTCCTTCCCCACAGGACTGCCTGGTCCCTTCCTGAAGCAAAGGAAGAGGGGCTTGAAGTGCATCCCTTTCCTTCTATGCCCTATTCATCCCATCCAAAGACTGAGAACAGGACCCCAGCACTCCATTCTGCTCAGTCCTCCTCTTGGCTTCCCTATCCCCTTATCCCTGGACCCAACAATTGGCCTGGATCTGGCCTGGATCTCAAATTTGTCAGCTTCCATCCCTACTCCTAGCTCTGTCCCCATTCTGCTGTCCTACTCAAGCTACCACGATCTCTGTCAGCCCCCTCAAGAAGTAAAGGGACTGATGAACTCATAGTTCCTCAGCTCCCAGGAGCAGCTCAGAGATGACCCCAGTGATAAAGAGAAAAGGCTACAAGAGCAGCTTATAAGTTGCACCGGGAGGAAGAATTGCTGTATTGTCAGGATCCAGTACAGTTTGCTGGGCTCCAAAGACATTCACTGGTTACTAGGTAAACCAAGCAGATGCTG
Source organism: Petromus typicus (assembly GCA_004026965.1). Taxonomy (NCBI): domain Eukaryota; kingdom Metazoa; phylum Chordata; class Mammalia; order Rodentia; family Petromuridae; genus Petromus; species Petromus typicus. The sequence continues at coordinate 27,746 of PVIR01008936.1, read as the reverse complement.
GAATTTGTGACACAGGCACTGCAATTAAACAACTATGTGATCCGGCAACCCCACTTTGGGGCAGAGAGAGAATTTGAAATCAGTATATAGAAGAGATATGTGTACTTCCATGGGCATTGCAGCAATACTGACACTAGGGACCACCTAAATCTCCATCAACTGAGGGGCGGATATAGAAAATGATACACAGACACAAGGAGGTCATGTTCAGCTGTAATGCTGTCATCTGCAATCATATGGACAGAATTGAGAATGTTGTGTTAAATAGCATAAGCTAAGAGCACAAAGATAAATACCATATAATATCACTCAAATGGTTAGGTCTGTAAGAGTAACAACAATATCATCATCATCTCCTCCTTCTCTCTCTTTTTTTTTTGGTACCAAGGCTCAAACTCAGGGCCTTCCCCTTGCCAGGAAGACATGATGCCACTGGGCTACCTCCCTGGCCCAGAAACAGTATCTTCTTGTTCTTTACATACCTATTATTCACTACAGGTTCTAGAAAACATTAAGTATGTAATAAATTAAATCTATAATTATGAAAATACATGTTTTGTATGTCTGTGGACATACACGCACATGCCACGGCCATAGTGTATTTTTTTTTTTTTTAGGTTTTTTGAGACAGGGTCTCGCTTTTGTGGTTCAGGCTGGCCCTGAGCTCAGCCACAAACTCACATCACAATCCTCCTGCCTCTGCCTCCCGAGTGCTGGGATTACAGGCGTGAGCCACCACGCCCGGCACTGTGGTATGTGATACTGATTGTTGCTGGGGTGAGTCTCTACACCCAGTATTGTTATGTGGTTAGCCGGGGAATCGAACCTGGGCCCTTGCGCTTGCAAGACAGGCGCCGGAACCACTGAGCTAACTCCCCGGCCCCATAGTGTAATTTTTAAAACATGTTGTCGAGTACGTTGTAAGTGCTTTGGTTCTTCTGGACTATATTCAGAATTTTTCTATGGTTAAGCTGCACTGTTAAAACAGAAGTTGAAACAGATTGATGCTGATTGGAATTTAACAACTTTTTTGTTTCTGGATTAATGAGCAAAAAATGTGTGCATGTGTGTGTGTGCGCGCGCGCATGTGCATGTGTGCACATGCACACACATATATCTCATCTGACTGAAACGGTTCCTTTTCAAATCAATATTCGCTTGGACAAAAAAATGTATTTTCAAAGAACCAAGAAAACCTTCTCTCCATTTCATGAGACACATTACAGGGTCATTAAAGCATCGTTGTATGTTGAGCTTCTAATGCACTGGTCTTTACTTGGAAGCACAAGGCAATTGCAAGCAAGAATTTTTACTGTCAGATGAACAGATCAGGAAGTAAGATATTATGAAATGTGCTATTAGGAGGCAGATAAGTAATTAGGTGACAAGCAAAATGCATTATTCGGCATTTCAAAATATTTCCACTTCATCACCAGTTCATTAAAATCCCTCCTCCTCTCATGCCCACTAGGAATTTACATCAAGATTATTTACCAAAGATAAATATAAAATAAAACCATCAAGGATAAGTGAATTGTGATTAAGTCATACAATTGTTTTTAGCACTTTGCTACAAAGTGCAAACACACAAGTATAATCAGACTCAAGTTGTCACCAGGAGGCTGAACGACAGCTGCTCTTGCCAACAGGAAGTCGGTCATGAAGTTCTGGTTTTGTTATCCTTTCCCGTGAAGGGAACTCAGGAACTTCCCAGAGTAGTCAAAACCCAAACTGAGGTGACTGTCCATCTTTAAAAGGGCTCCACGCATTGATTTTCCACTGTAACTAATGACTATTCAGTAACAATTTCTCCACAGGAAGACAATCAAGTTACCTGGTACTCTCTGATTACTTGACACTTCTAAAGCCACTGTTTGTTTAAGTGAGGCCCCCTTATGTGGCGAGGACTGTAAAGATTTGTGGGTGCTGACTACAGAGTTTCCCCCTCGCTGGGCATCTAAATACCAGGTAGCATGTCAGCATCCACTGAACACACAGGGTTATCCGAAAACCAACTGACTCTACAGAAGCAATAAAGTAAAGGGGAAACAAACTTTAAAAAGAAAATAGATGTGGTTGTAGGGTGGGTAGGAGATAGGTAAAAATGAGAATTAACTCATGTCATATACTGGTACAAACTCCCAATGTTGAGTGCAATTGAGATGTGTATGTAAAATGTACCAATAAAGAATTGAATTTTAAAAAAGAACATAGACGTGAGTCCTAAAAGCTAAGAGAAGCAAGATACATTCACTTCCTTTTATAAAGGCAGGAGAGAGGATGAAAGAAGGAAAGGGAAAGAACATGAAGAACGGAAGAAGAAAAAAGGGAAGGAGATAGGGAAGAAGAAAAGAGGCAGATAAAAGGGAAAACTGGGAAGAAGGAGATCAGGAAGGAAGGAAATGTCTTACATAAAGTATACTAAATACTAGGGCAAGCATTTTTGTCAAGATCTTTTAATATAATGACTATTAGGAGACTAGAAAACCTATAAACACTGATTGATAAATCCACTCAGCATCATAGAATGTTGTGACTTTATCATATGTGTATACCCATGCACCCACATGGACATAGGCGTGGTCTTGTCACCCCATACCAGTTTCTCTCAGGGTGAAGTCAAAGTGACAGGTCCCTGAGGTGGGTCACACTGCCCAGCCCACTCTCCACACTGGTGTCCTACCACTCCCCCATCACTCACTTATGTTATCACCTACCTGGTGTCAAACACGTATCCTCTGCCTGAGACCAACCCATCCCTCCGATCCTCCCATGGTTAACCATTCCTTCCTCCATAGCCTCTTTGGGGAAGAACTTCCCGACCCTCCCTAGCTATCTCAACAGCCTCTCACCCAACACTGCATAATCCACCTCACCCTACCTGTAACTTCTTGACGAATGGCAGAAGTCCTCAGGTTGAGGGCCCTCTCTACTACACTCAATCTTCAATCTCCTGCACTTGTCGCAGAATACAGTTTACAACATATGTCTCTCATGAGGACGGATATACATACATATACACATGTTCGCCCTACTGTTTTAAAATCAAACATACAAATTCAGAATGAGCTTTTTCACACCAGCCAGAGACCCAGAGAAACCAGGGAAAACCCTGGGAGAAGAGGGACCCGAGGCTGGGGCACAGCACACACATTTCTAGTCAGAGTGATCACATGTCGTCATTAGCCTCAGGACTGCGACAGATTGTGCTACAAAGACTGCATGACTCTCCGACTTCTGGGCCAAGCTGCTCACAACTCATTTAGAAATACAGAGTTAGGAAACCACAGTTAGGAATTGGACAATTTTTTTTTTTTTTAGTTTCCCTCCACCGCTTTAAAAATGATAGATCATCCACTCGATATTCTTCGTAAATCCTTTAACCACAGTTGCATTTTTCCATCTGCATTTCACATGGAGGACTCTTTATGAAAATGGCTATGAGAGAGGAATTTAATGGGATTATGATTTTTTAAAGTTCTATCACTCTAATTAATACCGCAGAGGGGGAATTTTTTTTTATAACATAATGGCCTTTCAATGTGAAGAGGGCTTAATATTATGGTAAAATATGTTAACTCTCCTGGCGCTCTGACCTAACTGATAGCATGAAAAGGGAACACATCTGTCTTTCCTGTGCTTCTGCCACCACAAATGGTGTTGTTTTCGGTATTTTCATAATGAACTAATCAACTGCTTATTCACTAATTGCATCTACATTAAAAACTTATTACCCTGTAGAAGGGCTGCTCAGTAATTGACCTTCCAACCGGAGTGGGAGGGGGAAGGATCACATGTCTGCTGTGAGACCGACAAAATGAGCAGTGTGGGGCAAGAGATTTTTCTCCCCTCCGAAGCAGGTGTGAGGTCTTCTGCAGGGTCACCATATGCAGAGATGGAAACCCAAAGTGGAAGCTGCTCCTGTTTGTGGGCTCTGTGCTTCAGCAGTTTTCATTGTAATTATTGAAATGATTTTTAAAACTACCATAATGATGACAATCACTCATGAGATGCGTGCTCATGCCAGGCAGGATGTACGCATCAACTCTACTGCTCATAGCAAGTCTGTGAGGCAGTTATAGAGTCCTACTCTCATTGAAAAAGAAGCAGGTTCAAATAGGTGAGGTGGGACACCTCACCTCCCCTTCTACCTTTACTGTCTGTATTCTGGGCCCTTAACCTACCAGGAAGTGCTAGGAAAATGAAAAACTAAATCCAAACGAGATCCAGAGACAATTCAAGCTTGCACTCACCTCTGACTAACTTTTTCCATGGCAGGAGTTCACAGCCTCTTCACAGTCTGCCTCTCCACTTTAATGTAATGATACAGTCAGTGCTTTGTACTGTACGAAATGTGGGACACATAAAAAGCCTACATTTCCCAGCCTTCCTTGCTTCTAGACTGCCACACAATGATCTGGGGGCCAATGAAGTACAAGCAGGAATGACTGAAAGCCTTTAAGGTCATGAAAGGAGGTAGGCTGTACAATGTGAGTCAGAATTTGTATAAGTAAGAAATAAACTTGTATTGATTAAGTTCCTGAATTGACATGTTTCTTGGTCAGTACTACAAAGCCTAGTGTAGACTAACAGAGATAATTTATCAAAGAATCACCATATTTCTCTATCCTATATTTAATCAATAGATATTATTAAGTACCTCTCCTACATAAGACAGCAGAGGTATGAGGCTAATCAAGATAGACATGGCCCTGGTCTTCAAAGAATGTGGTGGAGTACAGAGAAAATAAACAAGTAAGAAAATGAATCCAAAGGTTAAGTAATTACCACTGTGATCTTGTCCATGAAGAAAATCAACAAATTTGCTGAGACAGAGTGATACAGTGGGCCAGAAAAAGGTCCTTTAGGAAATGACTGTTGTAAGATTTAGATTATTCAGATTTGGCAAGGCCAACAGATCAAGAAGATGACTGCCATTGGAAAAGAGCTTGTTACACCCATGGATCTCAAGATAAGAGGTCTTCCTTGGCATGAGGGAAGGGCACTGAAGGAAGCAACAGGGTAAGTCAAGAAGCAGAAAAGGCAAAGGGAAAACATGAACATGACTTATTTTAGTTGCCAAGAGAAGGAATAGGAAAGACCTGGTCTGTGGGTTAGGACTGACAGATCCAATTGTTATGGTGAGTTCTGAGCTATGAGGGCTACTGGACCTGGGGTGATTCAGGCAGGCAGACAAAGATCTGGAGCGTAGGAGCTAAACAAAAGAAGGTAGTTGGGAAGAAGGGGTCTAGGTTGCTTGGTTTGCTTGTGAAATACTCCCTCGAGGCAAGTCCTTGCATTACTCTCTGGGCACTGACTAACTCTGGGGTGGACATTTCTTCCAGATTCAGGAAGTCTCTAAGCTGTCATACCATTGAAACTAGAAAAGGTGGTTATCACAGACATGTAAGCTTGGATTTAAGATATGAGAAGGCATCAGCCATGTAAAGGGTAATAATACATGCTCAAAACTGACCAAACAGTATGCAAAACCTAAGTGGAAGACAGAGTCAACAAAAAAGAAGGAGAACAACCCAAGGGAAGAGGGTATTCCGAAAAGGAAAGAGGGAGTATATAACCGTACCAAAGGCTGTAAGAAGTAGAAGAGCACAAGAATGGAATATATTCTCCTAAAGAAATATTTAGGATTCTCCCCACTGCCTCATTTCTGGTCTCCTTTTTCTGTCACAGTCTGGTTTCTCTTCCCATAATCATCTTGTGAAGGTCATCAGGAGCTTCCCACTACCTCATCCAATGACCTTTCTTCTTCCTTCATTTTTGACAGCATCTCTGGCACATCTAGGGAAGGTGCTGGGGATGTAACCATAGGAAAGACAGACAGAAATACCGGCCCTGTGACAGAAACATTCCAGGCAATTCTGAGTCAAAAAAAAAGCAAAGCAAGGAAGAAATTATGAAGGGCACAGGAAGATAGTTTTATTAGACATGGCCATGTAAATCTCTCTAATCTTGCCTTATTGGTCATGATAATTATGGATTTGATTCAAAAGTCAGGAGAATATACCAAGATAATTGTTTGTGTCTTCCTGTTACTGAATACAATACTAAATACTATCAATATAAAGGAAGAGAGGCCTTTTTGTTTCATGGTTTCTGGCCATGGTTGGCTGTCTCCAAGGCAGAAACAAGATGGTACACAATGTAGAGGAAAAGGTGCTCGATTCACAGCACCCAGGAAGCAGAGAGAAAAAGGAAGACCTGGAAACAAGAATATACCCTTCCAGATCACACCTCATGGACTCTCTTCTTCTGAGAAGACTTGTGAATATATCCATCTCCTAACGGCACACTTCCCTACCAAACACATCAGTGGGTGAGTCCACTGAGGGATATAGTGCCCCCATGACTCAGTCATTTCCCACTGCAGGAGAATTGTGGAGCACATTTTAGATCTAAGCCATAGCAGCAGTTAAGTAGGTGAATGACACAGACAGGGCTGATCTATCAAGAAGGCTCTTGTATGAGAAGTTAGGTGTGACAATACAATCATGAGAACTCTTAGCAATCTCACACAGTCAGAGTTGAGATGGACTAGGAGTAAAATGGAAAATCCTGGTCCAGAAATCCTTTTATTTTTCAGGACCTTGACTATCTCATCTGTGAAATGGGAGATAATAAAAATGAACATTTTCAGGGTCAAAGGCAGCGTTTACAAAATCCCAAGCATGATCTCCTATAAACAATAAGCACAAACAAGTTATAGCTGTTATTATGAGGATGACTTAACTGAGAAAGCACGTGCCTGGAGAATCACTTCTCTAGACTCTAGCTAAAAACATCTATTTTCTTAAAGGTTGTTCTGAGCCCACTGTGGGAGTTAATGCTCCTGTGGGGGCATGTTTTAAGCTCTTCACTGTCTTTATAAATATCTGTTGATAAGATTTATCATACATTGTATCTATGAAAATTTTTTAATGCTCAATAAACTCCCAACCATCTAGATGAATTAATCTTAGTAAATTCCAACGGAAAGGACTTTGTTCAATGACCAGCATAGGAGAGCATGTCTCTCTGGATGCCTGTTGTGGGAACTGACGATGTGTATGGGACTGTGAATGGAATAAACAGACAGGAAAAACACTGTAGAGTGCCTTCTTCAGTTAACTGAGGAATCAGCACCATCTCAGCCTCAGTTTCTCCATCTAGATGATGTGTTCACAGGATGATTTCCTAACTCGTCACAAACGTGTTGCCTCATTCAGCCACTTTGTATATTCCTGTCTAATGCATACCTTTTCTTATAATAAGTCTATCCAAGTCTAATATCACCACTTCTGCTGGTTTCTAAGAAAGAGCACCTAAAGAACTGCAGATGTGACATGCGAGTCAGTCATCATTCTCTCATAAATGTCATTGAAATGATGATGTTGTATATCTACCTACACGCTCATTAAAGTCTTCCCTCTGCACTCAGGAGCATGTTTACTGCAGTACTATCAAGGCAATGAGGGGTACAGGTTATGACTTCCGGCCGGTGCCAGTGAAGCTATGGCACATGTGTTACTTATTTTTCTTTAAGCTAAAAGTTGTTAATGTGTGAGTTATTTTCTTCTAAACTAAAGCTTCAGCATACAGATGCAATTACAGTGTCTCCAATTTGGGACAGCTAAGTAGGTTTGGGCTATGTTTGGGGCACTCATTTCTAAAAGGTTTGCCATCATTTTTCTAGGATGTGCAGTCTGACTGAATTCTTTACTAGTTTTACTGATTTTTTGGTGACTTAGAAAGTCATATAACTTCTTGAAGCCTTTGTTTACACATTTTAAAGATAAGTATATAAGACTTAATTATTTCAGTGGATATTTAACATAATGAAATATTTATCCTATATACTTTTTTTTTGGAGGATTAAACAAACTAAAACAAAATTCAAAACATATTTAAAACAGTACCTGGCATATGGTATGTACTCAATAGATATTAATTTTTGTTGTTGCTGTTGCTCCTACTAATATTCTTAAGAAAGCAGAACACAGTGCCTGACATATGGCAGTCATGTATGTAGAGGAACCATACAAGATTGAAGAAAAGAGCCACTAGAAAAAATCAGAATCAATTTGAGCACTCACTCAGGGAGGGGAGTAGTTCCTCTAATTATGTCAGAACAGAAAACTTCATAAATCATGGAACATTAAGTATATTACCTGGAAAATTTGTGCTTAGTATGGAGGCAAAATTATCCCGAGAAAAAAATGTTTTTAAGGACCTAACTAACAGATCCTGAAAGGAATACCCAAAAGGATAAAACTAGTTCAAAGTAATTTAATTGCATCCTAGCAAAAAGCTCAAGAATTTTAATGGGAACAAACAGTAATATGTCACCCAAGGTCAACTGAAAATGTCTAATACACAATAAAAATTACCAACCATGCAAATAAATGTGTAAAAAACTGATAAGATAAAATTCAATCAATTGAAACACCCTAAAATGATACAGGTAACAGAATTACTAGGCAATGACACTAAACCACTGATTAACTAAATCCCAATGTTCAAGAAGTTAGAGGAAATAATGAGCTCATAAAATGGAGACAAATAGAAAAAAAAGACTCGGCGATCTAAGAATAAAACTATAATATATAAGATGCAAGTAATACACTGAATTGGATTAAAAGTAGATTATATAATCAAAAGGACAATATTAGTGAGCTGGAAAAGGTAGCAATATCATCAATACAATGAAATACTGAAGAATTTTAAAAGGTGGCAAAATATGAAAGTAGTACTATAAGCTGGGGGAGCTATCAAGTGACTAAAATACATCGAATCAGAGTTCCTGGAGGAAAGGATGAGAAAGAAAACATATTTGAATGATTAACATTCAAATATTCTCAATATATTATGCAAATTGTACAAGTCCAACAAGTTTAACAAATTCTAAGCATAAGAAATATGAAGAAAACTACACTAAGGCACGTCACAACTGAACTACTGAAAACTGGTGACATACAGAAAATCTTGGAAACAGCCAGAGAGGGGGGAAAAGTCACGTTATATACAGAGGAAAAACAGACTTCATATAAGAAAGAGCACAATCCAGAGACAACCAAAGAGGGGCTATGCTCTGGGCCACAAAACAAATCTTGAAGATTTTTTAAAGCTTCATATCATACAAAGTATATGTCATGGCTACATGGAATTAAATTAGAAAGTAATACAGAAAATATCCAAATACTTGGGAAATAAGGTGGCTTTCTAAATATCCTATAGATAAAAGAAAACAGTAAGACAGAAGAGAGAATGTATATTTCACTGAGTAGAAATGAAAACACAACACATCAAAATGAGTGGGAGGCAGTCAGTGTAGTACTTTAGGGTAATTTACAGCACAAGTGCCTACATTAAAGACTACAAGTGAATGGCCTGTTTCTAGCTTAAGATTAATACACCTTTTCCAAAAAACGAAGAAAGGGAGACTTTACAACTCATTCTATGAGGGCAGCATTACTCCAATAAGAAAGCCATGAAAGACATTAAAAGAGAAGAAAACTACAGGCCAATATTTGTCATATAGATGATTTTTTTCACTAAAATTAAGTGAACTAAATTCAACAATATATAAAAGTAATACATTGTGACATAGTGGAGATCATTCCATGAATCTAACATTAATTTGCCACTTGAAAATCAATGTAACTCACAATATTAACAGTCTAGCAGAGAAATGTCTATGATTATATCAACGGGTATGGAACACTCATTTGATAAAATCCAACATGCAATCTAAAAGTGAATCTTGATTTACCATAATTGTTTTCACTTAAACTTACTGAGAAAAAATTCATCTATATGGCAAACATTGGCCTGTAGTTTCCCATTCTGTAAGTAATCTCTTCCCTTGCTGGGCAGAAGCCTTTTAATTTGATGTGATCCCATTTGGTGATTCTTAGTATTGTTTCTTTGTTCAAAGCAGGCTTTGCTCAGAAAGTCTTTGCCTATACCTATGTCTTCAAGAGTTTTACACATTTTTTATTCCTTAGATCTTTGATCTATTTCGATTTTACGGTGAGAGATATGGGTCTAGGTTCAACCTTCTGTGTATGAATTGACAGTTTTCCCAGCACCATTTGTTTGTGTAAACAGCTTATCTTTTCTCCAGTGAAAAGATTGGGCTCCCTTGTCAAACATAACATAGCTGAGTGTGCCAGCAGTTGTTTCTGTGTCTTCTATTCTGTTCCATTTCTCCACAAGTCTTTTCTTTTGCTAATACTGTACCAATCTATATAACAGTTTTGGAAGTATGGTCATTTTGACTATATTAATTCTGCCTATGCAGGAAGAGGGGATGTTTTTTCATTTTCTCATATCCTCTTCAATATCCTTTTTTAGAATACTATAGTTTTCATTGTAGAGGTCAATAATAGCCAAAGTAGCTTGGAAGAATGGAACGTATTTTGCCTAGGGATAATACATTATTGTCCCATAAAAGACTCTGAGACTTATTGGTCATAACTCTCCTACTCGGGCGCTATTCTGTGTAGATACTTCCAAATACACTGTACCATTTCACTCATACTATCACTCTAGCTACTGAGTATTCACTTTTTCCTTTCACAAGTAACACTGAAGGACGAGGATCTAGCTGTGTGGCACTGCACCTACCTTGCAAGTACAAGGGCTCCAGTTCAAACCCTGGCACCACCTCCCAAAAATTCAATTGAGACTAAATAAACTAAGTGACTCACCTGAGGTCACTCACATTCTACCCATGTCCTTTACATAAGCACACATTTATTTAAGAACTATAAGATAATAAACATCAGCTTAGCATATCTTGATTTACTTCTCCATTTCCTCCCTCCTTTCTTTTTTGGAACTAAAATGCATTATTTTAAATATGTATTCATCTTCCTTTTGATGTATGTAATTGCTATATACATTTAAATTGTACCAGTAAAATTATATATATATATAGAACATTCTCCTTGATGATGCAGGAAAATCACCTCTAGAGAACAGACTTCCTGCTGCTCCAAGGTGATGAAATAGAGGGGATTACATCCCTTCTGCTCTTTCTCATATCATTGTATTTTCACATAAGTGCCTAACTTAATTTGCTTTTCTTCTGTGAGCATTTGCAATGGAAATCTTTTTTCAAATGATCAGAAACTGACTTTGCTAAGATTCTCTCCCATTTTCTTTTATGACAATAATCATCTACCTACATGATGATAGCCACTTATTACATAAAATGGCACTACAAGACCACCTTGTGTGTCACACACTCTCAAAGCTCACTGCAGTAGAAGCCTACTTATTTCCAAGTCCATTTGTTGTAATCCAATTCTATTGCAGGGAAGAATTTGTATAAAGCTTGAATTTGTTTTAATGGAACTAAGTTTGTCAGTCTAGCAATCAGTGCTGTGTATTAAAGATGTTCTCTAGGTTCATCAGAGTGATTGATGCTAATTGAGTATAAAAGAATATCTCTAGTTTGCAAGGAGTTTTTCCTTGACAGACCTGTAAGGATCACCCAAATAGCTTGTTTACTTTGCATCTTCACCACTTATATGCAAATACCTTCCTTACCTCTTTCCCAAGAAATAATTAACATCATTCTACTCCTACTCAAAAATCCTAAAATCTTGTACTTCTTATTTCTTCTGTACCAACCTAGTTCCCCAAAGGACCTGAGAATTATATGCATGTGCTCTTAAAAATCAATACTTATTCTTCTATGCCAACCAATTCTCCAAAGAACCTGAGAATTATATGCACTGTCCCCAGGAGAAAGCTTTCTCCCACCACCTGCCAAACACCCACCTTTCTGGCTACTAAGCCCTACATTACCTACTTGAGAACTCTGGGGGCTTTATCAGTGAATTCATTTTCTGCTCACAGTCACACTGTAAGTCCACCTCTGCCATCATGTTTTCCCTTCCCTTAGGAAAAAGTCCCCAATGGAATAAACTTTAAAAATCATATTCATAGGGAAAAAAAATAAGCAGAAATGAGCTTTACTTATAGAACAGACTCCAGAAAAAAAATGCCAGTGAGGCCATATGGATGTGATATCTTAGCTATTCAAGATTGAATCAGAAAAGGTAGGAAAATCAGGCTGAAATGAGAGCATGGTTAAGTGTATGAGAAGCTGGAAAACAGATGAAGACAAATTTCTCAAGAACAAGAGAGAGCAGTGGGAAGATGCTCAAAGCAAATGCCATGTGGGACTGGCCACACAAGCAGCTACAGGTGTGAGACAGAGAGTAGGGCAGCTGACGAAGACAACTGGCAATGTCACCCAAAGTGGCTTATCACCATAGCAAAATTCACTTCCCTTAGACTTGTGACCATTGTGGAAGATGCTGTTTTTCTCACAGACATAAGGAAAATTCCTATGCAGCCTGGAGCACTACAAAACATTATAATTCTCTCTACACACAAAACTTCCTGCAACCAGCCAGGATGGAAAAGTGAGAATTTCTATGGTTCCTTGGAAAGACATATATATGTGTTTTGTTCTACCCAAACTGTGTCTTTTCCAGAAAATTATTTGCAAAGCTTTGGCAGAAATTCCAATCTTTCTATTTCTCCTGTCATAGGGAAAGGGGATAGACAGAGGAACTGTGGCCATTTTGGCACCAATGTCTACCCCAAGACTGAAAATCTAGTCATCCCTGGGAAAGCACAGAGTGCACAACCAGGGAAGGGGGTCCTAAGCTCTTAGCTACTTTGGCTCAGCCATAGGCAGCAGCATTAGAAAGTGTCAGGGCAACATCGCTTCCAACTTGCTAGTGTGTTCCTGAGATATACCTATACATCCATGTACATATTTGACAAAAAGGTTGTTAAATATTAGGTTCAGAGTGTTGTGTCTTTAAACTCAGTCCAAGGTGGTATTAAAAAAATGTCTTCAAAATAATATTTTCATCATATTTTGGTTCTCATAATCTATGCTTGGGTTTGGGCATCCTGCTTTAACACACTGCTGAAAGATAACCCCAATTTGGATGCACCACGCCCAGTCTAGTATAGGATTTCATAAAGTACTGTTGGCTTCACTATTTGGTAGGAAATAATAACTAGAAGGCACCAAGGCAGCCTATACCTGGTGATAATATACCAACTATGGAAGGGATAAACGTCAGCACATAAAACTCAAATACTTCTTGGGTGAATAGTATATATTATCATAATAAAAAGTAGAGACCAACAAGACAATATGCAAGTCTGACTTGTAGAACATTTGATCACATAAGCCAAGACACTAGTAAACCTTAGTTACCACTCTCTTCTGTCACTGCTCTCTAGCCACGCAGACCCTTTACATGCCCTCAGATATGCCAGCCCCTGGCTACCTCAGGACCTGTGTGTCTGTGGCAAGCTGTATGTGGAACTCTATCCCTGGATCTTCCCATGACTAGTGACATCAACATATCTAAGTTCTCCTCAACTTTCCTTATTTCATTGTTTCAGACTCTTCCTTATACACCACATATGCACATATGAAATTATTCTATTTCTTTCTTTCCCTGTTCTCTACTACAAGGAAAGTTCTCCGAGACCAGATAGCTTGTTTACCACCCACTTTATATCCACTATCTACAACATATTATGCCTCAACAAATATTTGTAAAAAGAAAAAGCACCACGAGAAAGAAAGGGTGGCAATATGAGCTTCAGAAACATTCTAATAAGGCAGAAATTTCTACAGACCAAATGGCCACGGAAAGCTTTGCCCAGTGCACACACCTGAAGTACATTTTGGAGAATGGGAAAATAATTTGGATATCCCACACATCTATATTACAAGGCAGGCACTCTACTAGGTATCTAATATCTATGGGACATGATCCCAAAGGGAAGACTTTGGTGGCATAAAAATATAGCAAAAATTTACCAAAAGCAAAGCATATCCTCCAAGGATGCTCTTACTAATGAACCAAGAACCATTTCTGTCTCTCTCCCAAATAAAATTCTTCTCTAATTTTAAACAAGGGAATAAGATCATTACCCATGCTGAGCTCTTTCTGCAAACTAGACAGAACTGGGTTCTTCTCTTTTGGACCTCAAGAATAACCATGCTCAGGAGTGTCCATGTGTCACTTAGATGTGGAGATACACTGACATCAGGGGCGATGGAAGCCTCAACAGTCCTCATAAGTAGAGGGAAAAGCCTTCTTAGAAACATGGAAAAAAACAGAATTCATTAATGCATCTTGTGTGCTAGATACCATACCTAGATCATGTTAATTCACCTAATTTTCCTAAGAACACCTAGAAACAAGTCTTTTTTTCCAAATTTTACAACCCATGATGTAGCTGAAAGCTGCAGTTTAGCTGACTGTTCTTGCTTTGTTGTCTTTTAACCATCTGTGTTATCTCATCCTAGGTTGGGAGAGTCCTCCATCTTACAGGTCTCAGAGCAAGAAAGTGTCTATCTCCAAGAAGCTGAAAGACTGAATATTTCCCTTTCCACCTTCTCATCTTGCTCAGCAAAGAGCATGTGAACTAGGATTGGCCAATTGGAGGCCTTAGCCACGGACTATGAAGTGGAAACCACCGAGTAACATCAGAGACAGTGGGGGCAACAGGACAGCTTCGACGAAGGGGGACATTCTGACCACTCCATGTCTCTGTGTCTTAAAACTACTTTCTTAGACACCCTGAAAACTGTAAGGCTCCCTAATTTCCTTTCAATACAATTACGTTTGGCAAGAATCATTGAGAGTTTTGGTTCTTTTGCTTGCAACTAAGAACTTACTGACAGTCTTCAGGGAAGATAAGCAAGTTCCAGCTGGTAAGAGGCAGAACTGGGATTTGAACACTGGTCATTCTGAAAACAAAGCTCATCCTTTTCCACCATTTATACACTGCTAAAAAAAAAAAAAAAAAAAAAAAAGACATCGTTCCATCTCACAGACGAGGCACAGAAAAAGAGGGAACTACCCTCACTAGAACCCAGTCCTAAATTCCTTGCTCATTCTAACACACCACAACTCACTTCTAGGACATTATTCTCTACAACCACTTCCCAACATAAAGATCTTGCTTCAGACTAACTGAGGAGCCCCACTAAAGGGGAGGAGAACTCTACAGAGATAAGTCAAGCAGGAAAATGTCGATCACATCCAAACAGAGGCGCATGGGTGGCTGTTTCTAAAACTCCATATACAAAGCATGATTCAGATCTGTGTTCAGCACAATTCTCCCCAGCTGGAGAGAAGGAACGAGCGACTGCCCCAGTGGGGGGAAAGGGTCTCGCTAATTGGGACCCAAGAGGATAATCATCCAGCCACATCCAACTGCACTGGTCCTGTCTCCCCATGTGCAAAGTGAGGAGCGGATCACCCCCTCACAGGCCTGTCTGAGAGAATCCACAATGCGATTTTAGCCACGGCATGTACCACTGAAGATGCACTGCGCTCTGTTCTAGTGGTTCTTCATATATGCACTTTTTTTTAGTTCTCATCAAACTGTAAAAAACGTGGACTTTTGTAAGCTTTATTGCACTGGTGAGAAATGGAAGCACAAATATGTGAGGTCATTTGTCGTGTTGTAGCAAACAATTGACAGAAGCAGGATTGGAACCTGGGGTTTCCATATCCAAAATCTGAGATCTTCTATGCTGAATAAGAATTACAGTGTATGAAACAGAGCTTTGTAACTATAAACTGTTTTACATATGTTAGCAAAAATTTCACTCAATGCTAGAACAGATGAGAAGTGCTATGAAGGTAGATTTGTATCTATCCTACAGCACAGCACCCTGTACCATGTCTAACCTAGAGTGAGCATATATATCATCTTGGCTGGATCAATGGCTGGACAGAGAGGTGGGTGCATAAACACATGGATGACACATAGGGTGACAGAGTAGCTAACAGCAAGAGAGATGGAAAGAAAAAAGAGACATTTGGAACAACAAAACAAGAGTGGAATACAGAAACAAGCCTTTAACTGAGGATTTTCTGACACACCCTTGAAAAGCCCTCAGCAAGGTTTCCAAAGGAAATTCTGCAAGCTGCATCTATGTACCTTCACTGTTAAAGCATCAGATGCATGTTCAGTTCCTTCGTCATTGTCCTCTGTTTTGATATGCATGCAGTGTGAAGTTGTGTACACAGATGACAGCCTATTGGATGGCATCTACACAAACGTGAGTGGGCACAGAATTCTCTGTATCCACACGGTGCCACAGGTGTGCCCAGCTGTTGGTATGCACAGTTACTCAAGGGTGTAATTCACATAGGTAAACAACTGACTCTATCAATGAGCACTTGCAGGACTGTATACAAACACACACATACACACTCATGCACACAGTTAGTAATGGATTAACGCTGTTTTGAGCTTTCGGTACTCAGCTCTATCCCAAGCCATTGCATGTACCACTTCACTGAATCCTCACAGCAGTACTGGATGCACCCCGTTACGCACCGGTGTCTAGCTCTGTCTGGGCTGTGCATTCACAGATTTCTATTAGGGAAGCACAACTGCAGACTGGCTGTCAATTTTCTGCTGCTTAACTCAAGCTATACGAATAGCACCAGGAAGGCACACTTTCCTGGACTGGAGGCAGTCACAATGAATTAAAAGACAGATCATAAAGTCCTTTCAAAATATCATCCACTCAAGAAACAGCAGACACCAGCCTGCGTTTTCTTGCTGTGTAAACACATTCCCACCACCCCACTCTCTTAAATAAGGCTCACTCCACTTTGGCATTCCCACAAACAGTTTTTACAGTTTCTTTTTCAAAACTAAGATTGCTCCCTCGGCAACTGTTTCCAATACATTCTCTCATTCTGGGAGAGGAAAGGCAAAAGCAGAGAAAGCCTCTTGTCACTACATGGGGAGTACAGAACAGGGACAGGAAGAGAGGGAGAGGTGGGAAAGAGGGAAAAAAAATCTGATGATATAATAGATGTACTTCACCAAACGGTAATGGCCACATGCTTGGCATCATCCAGCAACATCTCCCCCATGCCCAGTAACTGCTAGTTAGTTTAAAAGCTGCAATCTGAATACCCTAACTGCCACCTTCTACCCTGATGATGTATATGCACAAACATGAGTACACACAAACACGTATATACACACACACACACACACAATTAAAGGCCCGAGATCGCCCTCGAAGCAGTCTGGTGGAGCTAATGAGGAGATGAAAATTATTTCCCTCAGAGAAGGCACATCTAGTTAACAATGACATTTTCTCCACATTTTATTGACTACTTATAGGGGCAAAAATAGTCCCAGAGTGAAAAGGGGTGGAGATAAGGGCAAGAGACTAAAATAAAAGAACCAAATAATCATATAAGCTTGTAAAGCTATAAATAATTACTTGCCATCCGATTCATTCCATTCTCTTTTGAGTATTCCACTCCTTATCATTCCAACACACTCCCATCTATTCTGAGCCTTTCCATCCCATTCAAAGCACCGCTCATCTCACTCAATCCCAGTCCAATGCACTGCATCATAATCTACTTCCATTTGATCTCCTTCCACCACAATCCAACCTCTTCAATTTCAAGCCATGCTGTCCCACTTCATTCAATTCTCCCACTGTATTCCATCCCATTTCCTTGACATCTTGATCCGTTCAAGCTCTCCCAGTAATTCCTCCTGGAAGCATCTCATCAACATCTGTAATGTGCATAGCCAGGCAGGCCCAGGAGGGATGCAGAAAGAGGTACAGAGTCTCCACTTTGCAGTCTTCCTGGAGAGACAGGAACTAACCTTTACAAAACAACATGAAGACTGTCTAGCCTTGTTTTCCTTTACAAGCCCAGGAAAGTCGAGAATCACGGAGAAAAGATCCTAAACTTGAGAATGTAATTCTCTCTACAAATCATGAGTAAGAAACCAACACTTCTTCAGTGTGAAAGTAAGAGCTGAGAAGTTGAATGCAGAAGAACAAGCAGTCAACTTTCAGATTTTCTCCTGAAGAGCTATAGTAGCCAGCACTTAACTTCAAAAACATCAGTGGCTTAAAACAATGAAGCTTTATTTCTCACTCATGAATCATATCTCTCAGACACTGAGGGCTCTGCTCCGTGACATCCTCATTGCTAAGAGCAGTTGGCAGGGAAACTTCTCTCTGGAACATTGCCCGATATCATCATGGGAGAGAGAGAAAAAAAAAAATACTGGCAAATTGTGTATTGGCTCTTTAACCTACCACTCAGAAGAAGTCAGTATGTTTTTGCTCACATTTAACTGAATTAAGAAAGTCACATGCTTCCTCAAAAGTCATAAAGACAAAAACTATAGCTTTTCTTTGGGAAGGCTAAAGGTCAGAGAAATTCACATGAATTAGCAAGAGAACTGGAAACATTTGAGGGGAAGCCCTATGGACTACCGTCACAACCTGGTAGCTGTAGATCCCTACCTTGATTTTCTTCAAGCCTCAGTTTTCTCATTTGTAAAAGAGCAATAATTGTACCTATTTCTCAGAGCTGGTTTAAATATTAAATTTTAAGTACATAGATATAGAAAGCACCCAACACATAGAGGCACTTAATAAATTTTAATTTCTTTTCCAGACCTTCTGTTTGTCTCCCTGCCAACATCTTTGTGAAAACATCAGAAACACAAGCTAGATGGTTCCTATCTGGGAACAGAAAGGAGTTTTCAGCTCCCCACCCCTCATCCCAGCCCTCAGATCTGTTGCCTCTATTTTCAACAGGAACTAAAGCCACGTGCTTCCTGATAATCCATCTGCTTCACAAATGTAATTATATCACAACACTGATTTTTGATGGGCAGAGACCAATACGCAGAGATGCTTCGTTCCCAAACACTGAAGAAAAAAAGTACCACAATCTCGGGAGCAGAAGTGTAACCAAAATGAACGATTGTCAAGTACAATATTTTCTCCTGAACCAGAGAAGGCTGGCAAACATCCAAGAACATCAGGTTTAGTCCCCTCCCCCTCCCCAAAGGGCCACATTTCTTGGCTGGAGCTTGAAATGGGTTGGGAAACACTAGTGCTGGTATCAGGGCCTGAAGACTCCTCTTCCCTTGTGGGAAGTAACACCCTGGAGTTCTTCTGTAAGGTTCTAGAACAACAGGGCACATAGTGCTTTGATAACCCACTGTACACCAACAGTCAAGAGATAATGAATTCTACTGTCCAGTAAGCACTTCCTCTGTGCTTAGCCTTGGCAGAGAATCACGATTCTCCATCCCTACATGGACTGCAACTACCATACTTCCTGTTTAAACTCCAACATAAAAACAAACATTAAAAGGCACATTTTATTTTACCACGTGCTGTTCTTCCTGACTGATATTTGTATTCATTTCCCTATTGCTACTGTGACAAACTATCACTAACTTATATCAGCTAAAACAATACAAATACATATTTTCTATTCCTGGAGGTCAGAAATTCAAAATGGACCTCACCTCACTCAAATCAAGCAGGAAACAGAGCCGTGTTCCTTTTGGGAGACCGGCAGGTAAACCACTTCCTTAACTTCGTCAGCCCCTAGAAGGTTCCCTTCCTTTTTAAAGTTGGCTGGTTAAGGTTTTCTCACAGTAGACCACGCTGTTACTCTTTTTTCTACTTTGACAAGATTCTTGAGATTATATTGCCCTATATAACCTGTTCAGTTAAAGTCAACTGATCAGTATTCTTAATTCCATCTGCAACCTTAATACTCCCTTTCCATGAAATGTAATGCATCAATAGTTTCCAGTGATTTGGTTGTAGATATCTTTGGGGAACCATTATTCTGCCTACTATACTAGCATTCTTCCTTCTTTTGAAACTGTTTTGATCAGTCAAAACTAGTGTTCCATCCTTACCTGGCTAAGGACTGAACAAGCAACCTAAGACAGACGTGAGATTTGACATTGGCCCTGGGCTTTGAAGCTTCAATTCTGGAACCCAATAATGCAAAATGGTTGAAATCCAACCATCTTAATGAGAGTATATGCTGAAAAAATACCTCTAGTTCTCTGATCTCTGAAACTTCCTGGTCTTTTTGGCTTTCTACAGTGTAGTTCTCCAGCATTTCCTGTGGTTCTCTGATCTTTTACCCATTTCTCCCAATAGCTCTGTATTTATTTAAATCATCCAGAGTTTCTGTTATTCAAAAGAGCCCTATGATAACTGAAACATTCAGATTATAAGAGAGACAGAAAAACAAAAATAGAGAAACTCACCAAATCTAAAGATAAGGCTGCTCACGGACAATCTCTTGATGTATATAGAGGAAGTAGATTTATTCTGGGGGGAGAAGAGCCTGAAATAAGCAGCTCAACAAGCAGAGTTTATTTCTAGACAGTGGTAGATTTGATATATGCAACTCTGGGTATTTTCACAGTTGCACTGTTGGAATTAGCCCCTTTTATTTATTTGCACTGCACTAAATTAAAAAAAAAAAAAGGCAGGATGGTGATATGGATGAAATGAGGTTTCTATTTTGTTTGCTTCCCAATGTAGGAATCTACACTGATCGCTAGAGACAAAGTCTACTTAATTGACTGCTGCCTTTATCCATCCATTTATGCAAAACAAACTGAAACACCTACTATGTGCCAAACATCCTTGGGATGAAAACATCAAAAAACTGAGCTCTGAACCCTGAAATCCTACTTGCTTATTAAACTAATTTTTTTTTCTGAGAATATCTATTATGGGCCAACTAATTCATGGTCCTCATCTCAAGATTAGAGATAAACGATAAAGACCTTAAAGTGGGAATTACTGATGTACAGAATGGTCAGCAGTAAGATCTGTTTTTCTCAATGAGAGAAATGCATTTGGCTGATTTATAAGCATATAAAATGCATTTGGTTCAAGAGTTTGTAAAGGTTTAATTATGCAGTTGTATAAATTTGGAAATACTCTTTATATAACAACAGTAGCGACAGATACTAATTGAGGGGATTTGAGGTAACATGTCTCAGCAGATAGAATCTAGAAAAAAATGGCATGCAAGTAAAGAAAGATTGCCAAAGAACAGAAAGGGTGTCAACTGGAGGAAAGGCGTATATTATGACATACATATGAATAAGTCATGTCATGTGCATGTATGAAAATGCTGCAATGAAACTCATTACTCTGTATAATCAATATGCACTAATAAGAGTCTACATAGAGACTCGGAGGAAGAAAGAGTTTATAGATACAGTATATTTTATAGTTGCATGACCATGAGAACATGAGTTTGTCTGTGGTCAGCCAAATAGAGGGGGAGTGAAATCCACTGAAAATCAAAGAGATGGGATATAGTTCAGGTCGGTCCTTTTATGGAGCTCCTTCTCCCTGTAAGTGATAATATAAAAAGAAAATCCATATATAAGTGAAGTAAATAACAGTTAGGAACAGAGTGATCCATAACATACTGGCTCCACCTTGGAAGAAAATAGGACAGAGTTTGAGAGATGTTTTAGATGAAGACAAAGATAAAGCAGAAAAGGATGACCTGGGCATTTAACAAAAAGGACAGGTTGCATTCCTAATTCATCTTGGACATGTCAATTAGAGTTGCTTTCATGGTCATGGCTGAAACCACAGGTAGACCTGGCTCATCACCCTGCAGTCACTGTCACCACACACAGCGAGCTCTCCTCAAGCTTCTCTACCCTGTTGAGACGTCACGTTTGAGCCCACTCTTTTATCCAGGGCTAGAGATGGAACACAGGGCTTTGCACATGTTGCCTAGAGCTCCATCACTCAACTTCAGCGGAGCCTTTGAGCCTACTCTGGACAGATGAAGAGAAGCCTGAATGGAAGACAACAAAAAGACAGCAGTCCATGTAGAGAAAATAAACTGAGAAAAAACATGGAGGTGAAGGAGCATGCATTAGGTACACTTGGGGAGCTGTAAAAAAGTATGGGTAAAGGGGTGAAGGGCACCCATATTGCCTTAAAAGGAAAGCTACGAGGGTGGAGCTTGCTTAGAAGTCGACTGCAGCCAGAGATGACACAGAAAAGGAGGATTGGTTTTTAAAAACCATGAGGATGATGACTACTGAGGATTTCCCACGTGCTGTGCACTGAAATCAGCTCATTTTGTGATTGTTTTCGAACAGCACAAAGATCCCCATTGTACAGTTGAGAAAGTAAAGGTTCAGTAAAGTAATGTGTTCAGAAAAGTCAAGGAGCTGATTGATAAGGGTGCCAGAAGTCAAAGCAAGGCACCCTAACTCCGGGCACCACGTCCTTAGTCTCTGTAATCTTATCATCTCACCTGGTGACAGTGGCCACTCTAACCCTACTGGCAGGTGAGTTTTGGACACCCTCACAACTCTGCGCCCAGAAAGAATCAGCAGCATAGCCCGAGGCACAGAGCCACACACTGTCTCTCCCCAGCTGCCTTTCTGCAGCAGCCGCAGAACAGCAGCCCAGTCTGAAGGGTCTTCCTTTTTCCCCTAGACATTTGTCTCCCATTAAGACAGCTTGGGGGGCCGGGGATATAGCTCAGTGGTTCCCGCACCTGTCTTGCAAGCGCAAGGGCCCGGGTTCAGTCTCCAGTAACCACATAACAATACTGGGCGTGGAGACTCACCCCAGCAGCAATCAGTACCACATACCACAGTGCCAGGCGTGGTGGCTCATGCCTGTAATCCCAGCACTCGGGAGGCAGAGGCAGGAGGATTGCTGTGATGTGAGTTTGAGGCTGAGCTCAGGGCCAGCCTGAAGTACAAAGCGAGACCCTGTCTCAAAAAAAGAAAAAAAAAAAAAAAGAAAGAGAGCTTGGGAAGGGAAACATGGTAGGAACAGAATGTGTTT
Organism: Petromus typicus; assembly: GCA_004026965.1. Taxonomy (NCBI): domain Eukaryota; kingdom Metazoa; phylum Chordata; class Mammalia; order Rodentia; family Petromuridae; genus Petromus; species Petromus typicus. The sequence continues at coordinate 5,032 of PVIR01008936.1, read as the reverse complement.
CCTCCATTGGTTTGTGCTTCTGTCCTTCCCAACCAGGGATCCTGTGCCAGGGAAATTCAGTGAACTGGCTGAGAGCATTGCTTCCCCCCACACAATGCACCTCTTAGCCACAGCAATAAACATCCCTTCACCTAGGACACCTGAGGTGCCAGTGGATGAAAGGGTGTCACACTTCCGTCACCAAGGGTGGAGAAGGCACTGACGTCACAAGTGAGAGCCGCTGGAGTTACATAATCCCAGAAGCTGCTTGAGCAGGGAATAAGGACATATTTAACCTCAGGGGAGCTAAAAATAGGCAAATAGAATTTTATTTCCCCATAAACTTTTTAAGCTTTAAAAAAATATTTTTTAGTGATTGTAGGCTAGGATTGTATGCACCTTTGGGCAATTTTTTACTGTTGAATTAGGGTGGGTAAAAAATAAATACAATCTATATGCATAGTATAAGTGTGTGTGTGTGTGTGTGTGTGTGTGTGTGTGTGTGTGTGTGTGTGAATGAGGATGCACATAGCAGGGACTAAGGATGAGTACATGTGAATACAGATACACACAGACATAAACCCAGTGCAGGGGTGGGCTGTGGCCTGCTGTGGGGATCTGGCGTCGCTGTGTGTGTGTCAGTGTGACTTGGGTGGTAGGCCTGAGGTGCTGTACTGTGTAAGTGGGAAGGTCTTGACTCTGGCGTGTGATATGCACCTGTGGCTGACAGCCTGGGGTGCGTGGATGTGCTGTGAAAGTCGCAGGATGGGTGGTGTCTGTGTGTCTACAGAGGTGTGTTACAGGGTGTGCGAACTCACAGCATGGCCTCTGCTCTTGCAGATGTGAAGGCGCAGTGGGCACAGTGCACTTAGTGTAAGGAAGTGTGTGCATATCTGGGTGTGCTACAATGTGTGGGAAAGGTAGCTTCGTTGGTGTCATATGTGAATGTCATGCCCAGAACTATGGATAGAGGACACGGATGTATGCAGAGAAGGGCGTGCATATAAGTGAAAGCCACACCTGGGGACATAGGAGAGATAAGCACAGAGCCCCAAGCAGCACTTCCCAATGTTTCTGACATCCCAGACCTCCTTTAGTTTGTTGCCAGAAACCTGCCTGAAGGTGTTTTCCCAATGTTGATCATTAACCTCATTTGTCCTTCTGTGAGCCCAACCCTTATATGCATGTTATAAAGGAAAGAAAATATTTGAGTCAGGTCATATTTCTTGTTAGATATGGGCTCCTCTCAAATTCTGCCATGAATGGTAGAGATTTCTCTACTTGGTAGAGATAGTCAAAAACAAAAGAAAGAAAAAAAAACATATAAACTTGTCTGAGCACAAACAGTCTAGATTTAAAGCTCAGTTCACATTTTCCCATGAGAATTATGAAAATATAGTATGATATCATCAATCATTGGGAAATACAAATCAAAACCACAATGAGGCTATTACTTTACCCCAGTGAGACAGTTAAAATATCAAAAAAACTAAAGTAACTGCTGAGGATGAGGCGATAAAGGGAACCATCGCCCACTGTTGGTGGGAATGTACATTAGGACCTCCATTAGAGAAAACAATTCAGAGGCTCATTAAAGCAGAACTCCCATGGGATTCCAGTGACATTACTCCCAGGCATCTATCCAAAAGAAATGAAATAAAGATTAAAAAAAATGTAAAAAAAAAAAAATTTAAAAAAGAAAGAAAAAAAAAATGAAATCAGTATGGCACAGAGGCATTTGTATTCCCAAGTTCAATATAGCACTATCCCCAAAGCCAAGAAATGGAAACAACTTATATGTCCATTGAGGAATGAATGAATGAATGAATGAAAAGAATGTGGTACATATACATAATGGAATGCTATCTGGCCACAAAAGGTTAAAATGTTGTCATTTATAACTACATGGATGGAATTGGAGATCATTACATTAAGTGAAATAAGCCAGGAAGATAAATATCACATATTCTCACTCAAATACGGAACCTGAAAAAGTTGATCTCATTGAAGTTGAGAGCAGAATGATTGACAGGGAGTAGAATGACAGAGTAGGGAGGAGAGAAGGGACGGAGAAAGACTTCAACAGCTACAAAGTCATATATAGGAAAAAGAAGCTGTAGCGTGCTACTGCCTACCATGGTGACTATATATAACGGTGATATATTGTATATTCAAAAAGTTACAAGAAAGGATTTTGAAATTTTTCACTCTAAAAAATGATAAACATTGGAAAAGATAAAAATGTTTAGCTTGATTTAAGCTTTATTGAAAATATACATGGATTGGACCTTATGCAGTATCTAATTAACATATACAACCTTATGTTTTTAGGTATAAATTTTTAAAAGAAAATACAGTGTAGCACAGAAGAAATTGCTTAGCCCTCTGGGTTTTAATTCACTACTATGTTGTCTCATCTTGTGCCAGCCCCTCCTCATCTAGGTTCTAGAATCTTGCTTCAGCCCTAATATATTTCAGCCATGGTGTTCATGCAAAAGCTCTTTGTGGGATCCTCACAGCCTTTAAATACAGCTCAGTGTCCTCCACACACCATCTAAGACCCTCAGGACCAGGCCTGGCTCTTTCATCTTCCACATAACCGTATCTTATTGGCCATCCACGCCAACATTATCACAGCAAAAGAACACATATTGCTGACTTTTGTACTCAGTGAAAGTCTCCCTTTCCTTCTATAGAAATCCCCATAGAAACAAAGAAAGACAAATCCTAGCATATTCACTGCCTCCATTAAGATTTTTTGAACAATTAATAGGTTTCAAAAACTTAATTTCTAGCATGGACCAGCTGAAAATATTTTGTTTCTGTCCTTATGAAGTTTACAGGTTAAAATAAACTGAAATCAAACTTTTCTCCTGAAACCTACCCTGCACCGACAAGAGGGTCTGAAGAAAGTATTCCCTGCACCATGTTGGTTTCCAACTGGGGAAGGTTGGGAGGGATCTCAGACACACCTAGTTTTACAGCTCTGAGTCTCCAGGTGTTAAGCTGAGGGGCTTGGGGCAAGTTTCTGGAACTCTCTGCCCTGGGTGCTTTGTATAAGGGCCCTGTGTCCAACGGGTGATTGAGCTAGTGCTTTGCTGTAGGGTCTCAGGAAATGCTGCCACACCTAACTTTCTTCTAGTGAGCATGGATTATACTCCTTTAATTAAGTGAGTGCAGAAATACTGGGTTCAGTTAAAGCCCCAGCCTGCTGGAGCTGTCAGTGTCTTCTCTACTCAAAGAAAAGTTCGTTGTGAATTATGAATGCTATGCTGGATGCTGTCATTATGAGGATGAGGAGGTTTTGGTCTGTTTGGATCACTGAAATAACTTCAGGGTCTAGGACCAAACAGGAATACAGTAGGTACCGCTATTGGTTAAGGCCATGAACACCAAGCCCATCAGCAGATGGCAGGAATTAATTTGTCAGTCTGTCTAGTCATCGCCATTACTCAGAACTGTCAGTTTTCATGTGTAGCCTACGTGCTCCACACCTCAGCATGCACTCTACTCTCACAACAAAATCATGAACCCAGATCTTGTAGATGAGCATGCCAATCAATCCAAGGCTCCTTAAGATTACTGGTTTGCCCACAGTCACATAACTACATGCTAGAACTGGGGCTCTGAAGCAGGGCTGGCTTCAATACGGCACAAGCCAGGCCCTCCTGTGGTTTCCTGGGGAAAAGCTGAGATCCATCTTCCATTTTTATCCCACCGATGGGGTCCTCAATCTACATGGTGTGGAGCACAGGGCCTGAGACTGGTGTTGAGAAAAAATGGGGACAAAGAAACTGCACTGTCAATAATGGCCACAAAATCATGACACTAATGAAGAAAGATGCTCTTTGTTCTGCCAAGAGCTCCATCTTCTTGTGGGGATTAATAAATCAAAAATAATTGTTTACTTTGTTTAGGTTTCTTCCTCTCTGTCTTGCTTGTGTTTTTTTCCTCCTTTCTTTGTATAATGTGAAAGTTGATGAAGAAGCCTCATTTTCACTAATGAAAGAAACTTAATTTTTTGGCACCATATCCCTCATTAAGAGGAGCAAAATCCACTTAGTGGTGACTTTTCTTGCCCTCCATTTGTCCAAAGCAAGACCTAAGATCAGCAAAAGGCCAGTTCTAGCATAAAATTAAAGCAACCACTAAATGTCTTTGCCATTGTTTAAGAAAACATATTTGATGATAGAAGCCCTAAATGTAACTAAAAATGACACCAGCCCTCTCCTTACTCTTTGTTTTAACAAGAGCAGACCCATGGCCAGGAGGGATGTGGACCCTAAAGAACCTGAAATCTATAAAGTAAGTTTCCTATGGAATATAGGTGAGCCCCAGGTCAGGGGTGAGTCACGTCAATCCTACAGCGCTAGCTTACTTTTTCAATTTTCCAGGTTGGAATGTAATATTGATCTATTCATCAGTAGGGTTCTTCTTCAGCCACATGTATGACAAGAAGGGTTTAAAAAGTACAAATATCACATCCCTCTCAGGACATATGATACTCTATCCCATCAAAGTGAGCATAGTTTCTGGTACAAGTGACAGGTCAAGCAGTACAATGGGAAATCTAATGGTCTGATTTCCAGGGTATTTTTTAAAAGGTACTAATTTGAAACATTTGCCAGTTACCATGGTATAAACACCCTAGTCATACCCAGCTGCAGGTACTCCACATGAAGATACTAAGTGTGTATTTGGGAAGAAATCTGTGTTATTGATTCTGCTCAGGAATTTCTAAAATTCTGTTAGCACTCATGTGTTTTGGCCCATGGGGGAGAATTTATCCTTTTTATATTTGTGGCTGGCTCTCTCTACCAATGGAAGCAAGTGCATGTTCATCAAGATTTACACATCAGGGCCGGGGAGTTAGCTCAGTGGTTCCGGCGCCTGTCTCGCAAGCGCAAGGACCCGGGTTCGATTCCCCGGTAACCACATAACAATACTGGGTGTGGAGACCCACACCCAGCAGCAACCAGTACCACATACCACAGTGCCGGGCGTGGTGGCTCACGCCTGTAATCCCAGCACTCGGGAGGCAGAGGCAGGAGGA